>JAAMPD010002890.1:0-12454 GCA_025266255.1 Trissolcus basalis
CATTTTCATATACATATAGGAAAAATTATACGAAAAAATAAAAAAAAAACAATCTTGAAATAATATTCTATTTGCACGTCAGGAATTTTTTGATGATTTTCAAGTGATTTTTACGTTTTGTGAGAATTGACTTTTTAATCGAATTTTACCTAACCGACAAATCACTATCAGCCATTTCGAAATTGAAAATTTCGTTAACGTGATACGTGACAATTTCTATACGCTGCCAAAAAAAAACCTTGTAAAATAACACCAAGCAACCATAGACAGTCGGTGTAATATCACTATTGTTTTACGTTTTCACAAACCGATGTGTAAAATTCGTTCATTTTGTATAACACGAAATATAATCGTACGCCGCTGCGCATGCGCAACTCGTTCTCGTTGCTAAATTCACATTAGAATCTGTAAATTCATTGTCTGATAACTAATTTCATATCACCGATGTAAAACATAGTGCAATACTGTACTTTCAAGATCAATTCACAATTTGACACCAACAAAATAAACTGCTTGTGATGCTTGTGTAAAATGTCAATATTTTTTAACAGTGTCGGGGACAACTTAACAGCGTAGACAAGTTCAGAGCAGACAACTTAAAAACTTTGTCATCACCAAAACCAAACCGACAAAAATTACAAAATAAATAAAAAATAATGATTAAAAAAATTACAGCTCAACTTTTATTTCGATTACAATTTATTTACAAAGCTGTTACGACAGAGAGACCTCGTCCGCTGGAATTACAATTCGTGCATGCAACAAAGAACCGAAGAGAACCATAATAAAAAACCAAATGTTGAAAATGAAAACAATCTCGGTAATGTTGAAGCTCTTGTTACCTGCGTGTTTCCTTAGTGGGTGCATGCTTTTAATGGAACAAAATGTTAGACAAGCTTTCTCTCAATAATTCCAATTGGTATTGCAATCTACTTTACAACAAAGCCTTAACAAAATGTGAAAAAAGAGGACAATAATTTTACTCTCAATTAAATTAAAAACTAATTTTTAACAAGGGGGAAAAGTAACGCTGATCAACAATTCAAGCATTTAAATGTGAAACTAGATGATCAACAATTAATTTCTCGATCGCGAGAATGGCATTCGATTTTGTTATCATTCTCATCTACGTCCTCCACCTAAAAAATATGTGAAAAATGACAAGAAGGGATTAATGAGTTGTAAACCAAAAAAGAAAAAAAATTTTCCAATGATACTGTGTTGGAAAGGTACTAAAATGGAATTTAAAAATCAAAAACCAAAGCGTGGTGAAAACAGCGGTTTTTTAGTAGGCTGGTTACCTTGCGAACGATGCTGGGGACTTCTTTTTGAATGCGAGCCCAGTCGGCTGGAACTCTCTTCGCATAGGGTCCAGTCGCACATAGCAGTAGAAATTCATAACTCAAAGTTATAACTGAAAATTGGAAAAAAAACAAAGTTAGTTACAATTTCGTTAGTTACGGTACAATTTTTATTAATAGTAAAGGGGGGGGGTTGGTGACTAAATTCTTACTGTTCTTTGAAGTAGATTTCTCATCCTCTTCAATTGTTTTGATAGTTTCAGTCTCTTTGACGGACTCGTTGTTCTGGAAATTCATCAAGCTGGCTTGTACAGGAGTCGACGGCGCTGCCTGAACCTGTGCCTGGGAAGCGTTTCCAAAAGAAGATTCTTCATCGAAGGTGAAAAAATCCGGAGTCACGTTCATGTCGAGTTCTCCGGCAAAGTAGCTGTCCAAAACTAACTTTGCAGTCTGTTGATTGAATAAAACGAACATTTGTAATTCACTTTTTTTTCAACTTTTTAACAATCTTTTTTCTATTGAAAAGTAAATAAATAAATGAAAATAATAGAAACAAAAAAAGAACAGAAAAGTTATTTTTGAATTAATTATATCTTTGCAATTATTATTTAATTATTATATTTATAAAATTAGTTTATAAAATTAGTTGTGGTTGAATTGTTTATTTATTCTTGTATATAATCTTTTTTTTATATGAAATAAAATGCTGATTGGATTTAAGTAAGTGATTATCAATTGTAACTTGAACGAATTTGAATTTTTTGTTCATCATAGTAATTCAATTTCTCTTGTACCAATTAACGTTCCATTTTGATACTGGAAATATAATTGGTTGAATTTTGCTATTATTTAGTTTTTTTTATTCTAACATTTTCACTATTTCAACAATTACAATTTCATAATTTGATAGAAAATCTGTTTATAAAATTATTTACTCATTTGATATTAAGTACGTTTTTACTTGAAATAAAATGATATATATATATATTAACTTATATTAATATCAAAATGAAATTATGATCACATAATAATTTTTCATATTCTTGTCACTTAAATGTATTTATGGAATAAAAATAAGAAATTTAAATGATCAAACGTTAAAATTTATGTTATGATAAATTTACAAAAACTTCAATGCTTTAATAGCAATTAACCCTAATAGTAAAAAGGATCATATTATATTGCCCATATATTATCAATATCCTTTCATATATTGACCATTTAATTTAAATATATTTCATACATCAACCATATTTTGGCAACATATTAATAACCCCAATAAAAAGGAAAATATAATGACAATATAGGGGCAATATATGATCAATATAATGGAAATATAATGTCTATCAATATAATGAGCATATAGAAAACGTATATGGCCAATATATGAGGCTTATATTGCAGTATATGGTGATTTATCCATATAACTAAACGAAAAAATCAAAAATTTTTATTATATTGAACATTATAATGGCGATATACGTTTTCTGTATGGCCATTATATTGTCATTATATTAACAATATATTTCCATTATAATTATCATATATGATTCATATATGGTTTTCGTAACATTATATTCTCATTATATGGCTGATATACGCCCAAAATATTGTCAATCTATTGTCAATATATGTTTTATATATGGACAATATACGATCCTTTTTACTAGGGTAAGTAATAATACTTTTTTTTCTTTCCGTGTGTAATTTCGTTCATTGTTACTGAATCCCTAAAAAAAATGATGTCATTTTCTGCAATCCGTATACCTTAACAAGTTCAAGATTAGACCCAGTGATTTTCATTGACTGGTTGCCAACAGTGACCGTGTATTTGTACTCGCCAATGCTGGCGTCGTTGGTGGAGAAACTGTGCAGGAGAGACGGACGGAAGAGTGTGCCTTGCTGCTGTTGCTGCAGTCGGCTGCTCTCATCTGACGCGCTGCTGTTCAAGGACGAGCTCGAGCCTCCGATGCCGCTCTTTTCCACGCCAGGTTCCAGTCGCACTGGCGACGCGTTTCGTTGGATCGTGTCCTTTATTAAATCCTTTGCATAACTGAAACAAAAGAAAAATCCAATTGTATCCCAAGTCTTAAAACAATATCAAACTATTTCTCAATTCTTTTTTTTTTTTTCATACTCACTGTATCTTGTCCTCGGAAGTTCCGGTTATTTGGACAAGTCGTTCTTTCGCTCCAGGATTGACTGGGAAACCAACAAAATGATGTTAACAAATTGTCACCTCAACTGAAAAAACTCTAAAGATTTATATTAATAAAACAAGAAACAATTTTAGCTTGTTAATCATCGTTTGTCTTGAAACATGCGGTGTTTTTATGACTTGAATGCTCGTTGCACAATTTTTCTTTTCGTTTTTGTTCTTTCTTTTCTATTCTAAATTGTTTTTTTGAGTTAGTAAGCATGCGAAATGCAATAAAAATCATGGTTTGATTAATCAAGTTTGGTATCAATGTCAAACTCCTTGCGGCAGTTGGATTGTTTTTATAGAAACGTTTGATTTTAGTTGAATTATAGACTTTGCAATTGGAGATATGAATTAATTGATTATTCATTGGTTTCTTTGTCGTTGCGAAACTTGAAAATCGTGGGCAGAGTTAGTTCGTGACGAAAGGGAGAGATAAGCGACATAAGTCACTCGGATTGACAATTCGGTGCTTCTGCAAATGCGTGGACAAGCTGACTGCAGAACATCGCCTTTTTTACCTCGCTGGAAGGAGATGATCGTCTCGCTGAGTTCTTCGATCATGTGAACTCTCCGCCCTTTTATTCCCATCACTATATTTTCGTGCAAACGTTTGTCATTTCAGATACAATTCTTATTTTCTCTTCTTCTTTTATCTTCTATTTAATTTCAACTTCTTACTTGCATTAACTAATTTTTTCAATGTTTATTTATAAATTATTATAATTTTCAAAATAACATTATCTACAAGCTCATGAAAATATCCAAAGGAATGCAAAGTTGAGAAACAGTTTTTGGTTGAATCTCATTTTGTATTCTTTTGTTTTTTGTTATTTTCATGGTGGATTTTTATACTTTTTGATTTGATTTTATTTTGTGGGTTCAATATACCTTTGCCTGAGTCGCTATTGCGAATAACAACTTCGTCCTTGCAATAATTTTTACCCGGAATTCGAGTTGGTTTGGTGAACTTGCCACTGTTTTTAATTACTTCCCCAGGTGACAACATGGCTGACGGAGATGAGGGAATAAAAGTTGAAACGCCAGTCGGTGTTTCAGGACACATCAGTTCTGCCTGGAAATATAATTAAAATTTGAATATAAAACTGGAGGTATTTGACTGGAAATTGTGAAATGAAAATTGTAAATTTTCAACTCAACTACAAAACTATAATTCAACTAAACTGTAACAATTAATTTTATCATTCAGAAACAAAACTACTCTATTCTGAATAAAAGTATGAATGTTTTATAAATCATATGATTAATTTGGAATTGATTTGAATTGATTTGGAATTTTTTGCAGTCAAGAAGAATTTTTTAAATTTATTATACTAATTTTTTATTTATCAAACTGTTACTAGTTGAACAAAACAATTTTGAATTGATTTGACGTAAAATAAATTAAGCTTACAGTTTGAACTTATGTACTGAAACCGTTTGTTTGTTTGTTTGTTTTTTTTTTTGGGGGGGGGGGTTTAGGTAACCAATATGAAAAATGCTTACGTTATCAATATTCATTAATTTTTGTGAATAATAATCATCGACTGGGTTGGAGTGATGCCACTGCTTTGCTCTGAGCTCAATGAGTTCCAGCAGGTAAACCCTGGTCGTTAAATCAAGCCTTTCGTCTTGGCTTCCGTTTCGGATTGCAACAAATGCCCGATCAAGCTGGTCTGTTGACAAAAAATCACAATTAATATTCATTCAGATTCAATTTATATATTTATATAATTTCTAAATTAACCAAAAAATAATAATACAAATTAATAATCATTCAAATTCAGTCTATGCCTTCTAAATTTTAATTAACAATTGAATTAAATAATTAATAAAACAAACAATGTAATCAATCAACCAAACTAACTAACAACTTAATAAATTAATAAAATCTCAAATCATCCAAATTTTAATATGATTTTAATAATCAAATTATTTACTTTCAAAATTAATTTTTATAAGAAAAATCAAACATAAAAGACTTATTTGTTCAAGTGTTTTTTATTCGAAAATGAAATAGAAGTTTGAATAAGAAGTGAGCGTGAATTTTTGAATGAAAAAGAACCAGATGTCGATCAAGTTTCAAGTTTGGTTTTCAATTTACAATCGTTCTCAGAATTTCTTGACAATTGAACCACTAGAAACTAAACAGACCGTGAGTAATTGTTTTTTTTTCTTTGGTATTTCTGAAAATTAAAATTCTTAATTTTTTACTTCCATTTTCTGAAAAACACTATCATTAAAATTATACATTTTTTAATAAAAATACATTTTGTAACAAGTTTGTGTTTCTTTATATTATACAATGACCAAACTTTTTTTTTTTTGAAATTGAAAGACGGTTAAAAATTAAATGTTGAACAACCGAAAGTACCTTTATAAATTGCTTCCAGTTGATGAGCATGCATCTTGAGTTGATTACACATTGCAATCACATTATTTTGGTCAGTATTCCCACTGTTCAGAAGTGTTGCAACGTTATCCATTAGTGATAAAACTTCGACTGTAAAATCAGATCAGATTACATAACAAAATTAATTAAAATGGAATCAGACTCGCAGATTGAATTTCACAACATAATAGAATATGATTATTGAATCCAATTACTCAACTATCAAACGACCAATTATGAATTCCATAAAATTTGCTATACTTTTTATGTACTTTTTTTTCTACTTCTCTCCTCTTTTCTTTTCTTTTTTCGTCTAAAAATAATAACGAAACTTACGGGTCGTTATCCGTCCATCGACGGTCGGAGGGTTGCGCAATTTAAGTCGAGGTTTTTCAATTTTCTTGATCGTTCGAACTCTGTTCATTTGTGCAGTGGCCATGGTCGCTGAAAAACAAACAACAAAATCAATAAACAAATACAAAACACATTTTTCCATCTAATAAAAAGAAAACAAATTCAACCAAAAAACATTTCCAACCTTTTGTCATTGGGAAATGAAAACAAAATGTTCAAATTCAAAGACAATAACGAATGTAAACAACGAGGATAAATAAATAATCAGAGTTTGAAAATCGGCCGAATTCGTAGACGAATGAAAACAAAACAAACGCAAATTACATAATAACAACCATGCGGAAATCAAGTTGCAAGTAAACAATCGGGGTTCTCGTCCGGTTGATGAAAATTAACGAAACAAAACACGGCCGAGTATCGGCTGTGTTGTGAATTTTTAATCGAAGCACCAAAAAATTTTTTCGCGATGAATAAATAAATCGAGAGGTTAGGTTGACAATTTACAGTTACAGGAGACAGACGATGGCAGTGTCAAAGTTTAAAAATAACCCCGGAATCGCGCCCTGACAAATGCGCGCGCACAAACAAAAAACGTCCCGCACACTTTTTCGTCCGACGGGAATTCCGAGGCAGCAGCGGGGATCGTCCACGAAGCTTTCTATTTTCGTCCCCTACTTTCACCCGGTTCACTCGTTTGACCTTCGGTTTTGTTTTGATCGTCCGAGGGCGTTTTGGATTGTTTGTTTATCCTCGTTGTTGTTTATTTCGGGGTCGATCAAGGGGTTACCTTTTTTGTTCACCAGTTAGTCTCGATAAGGAGACCGTGCCTCGATCAGATTCGCGAGCGCTCGTCGTCAGTCACTAATTAAGTCGCTACTTTCTCGGGTCGCTGTTTGTCGCGCAGTCGCACAAAAGTCGCGAGGAGTATTTGCAATGCTGATTCGCAACGACACCTGCTGATACCCGCGACAAACTTCCAACACTTTCTTTTTCCCCAGTTTTTTGTGTTTTGTTTTATTTTTGATTTGAATTTCATTTGGGGTTGGATATTCATGTTTTTTATTATAATTTTTTTAATTCAATTTAATTTGTTGTTTTTTGTGTTTTGTAGGTGAAGAACAGTGAGTAAACAAAGAGGATCAACAAATGGAAGGTGACATCGATTGTTTTGATTCATTTTTGAATTTATTCGGGGTTTCAAATTGAGGATTTTTTATAACTTTTATGCAAATGATGACGATGACTTGAAAAATTATATTATGTTGAAAATTATTTGAAAAAAATCCATGTAAATTTTCAAAAGGCTACAGAATTTAGAACGGCAGTTATGATTTTTCAAATTTTTAAAATGCTTTCTTGTGGCTTTTGGCACATTTTTGAATAATTTAACTTATTTTGTGAGAATTATTATGAAGATCGTTTTAGCTATTACATTTTGTTGTTTGGCAGGTGAAGAACAGTAAATAGGATCAACAGATGTAAGGTGGCATTGATTGTTTTGGTTCATTTTAATTTCACTTGGGGTTTGAAATTAATTAATTTTATTATTTAATTTAACTTTTTTATTTTGCAGGTGAGGAACAGTAAGTAAACAAATATCAACAGATGTAAGGTGACATTGATTGTTTTGGTTCATTTAAATTTATTCGAAGTTAGATTAATTTATTTTTTATTTTACAGGTGAAGAAAAAATAAGTTAAAAAAGTAGAGTAGAGTAATGGCTTAATGTTAAACAAATGTTGGCTTTCCAGAAAAGATGTTATTTTTAAAACATGTGAATTCGCATAAAATCATTTTAAAAATGGTATTGGTATTAAAATTTTCACATCGCGAAAAGTTTTATTACTAAAAGATTATTATTACTTATGTAAAACTCAGTTTGACCTGATTCTCGATCTCACAATATCATAAAATTTGAAATTAATTCTTACAGGTAACTCGTGATGATTTTTTGCAAAATTTCCACCGAACGTACCAAACGATCTAACCAAGTTTCTTAAATCATCCAAAGCAATGACAAAAATATCCGACTGTTTGTTTTTCACCAATTGAATATTTCTCTCAACCTTAATTAACGACTTTTGTTTTTCTTTCGGACTGTCCAACATTATTTCAATATCTACGCGACAAGAGTCAAATGAAGAAGTAATCGATGCGATGCTGAGGTGCACCATTTTCTGTTGTGACAGAATCGGTTGAACGTGTATTGTTTGAACGATCCAAACTAAATCGTCGCATGATACTTGGTGTTTTATGAGTGGTTTGATAAATAAATTTGTCGTCAATTCCATGGTTACTGTAGAATTTGGGCCGTCGTTTGATTGGAAATCTGAAAAAAATTTATAACCATTAGAAAAAACATGAAATGTAATCGTCATCACATTAATTTTAGAAGATGTCTAAACGGATTGCGAAGTTCAAATCCTCTTTTTGGCGGGAAAACCAATGTTCCATGAATTCTCTATTTTGGAACAAATACCACCTCAAAAACAAGGTCACTAAATATGATCGCATTTTACAATCAATTGTTGCATTAATTTTAAGTTTGTAAATAATCTATGAAAATGAGAGAATCGTCCGATATAAAAATTAGTGAACAACTCTTGTTTACACTTAAGGGGACTGGCAAGCGGAAAATGATGAAAAATCGAAAAAAAAATGGAAAAAAAATTTATTGCATTTTTTGATAGTTCAATTTCTCTACTATTACGTGGTGTCTTTTTTTTTTGTCAAATTCACCATTAAAAGTTTTTAAATTAATAATAACGTCTAGCAATGTTCAGGCGGCTAAAGCGCGTTCGCCGACTTTGATCTCGTTTTTCTCGAAGTCTTTTTTTCACCAAATTTCTGCATTCAAAATGTTCCTGGGCGTCCAATTTTTATCGGATTCTCTTCTTTTTTTTTAAATTGTTTGTAATTTAATTATCTAAAACTTGTACAGACCAATTTCCGTTATCATAATTTTTCGCTTTGTTATAAACAAAAGATTTTTAAAAAATCAGATTTTTTGGCATTTTTTCGCATTTCTTGACATTGTTATAGCTGTATCTTTTGTTCATTAGTAGATATTAAAAATTTGTCTGTACAGTTTTTACTCCTCTAAATGATGAATAAAATGGCATCGGTAAAAAAAAATTGGTCATTTGGACGCCCAGAAGCATTTTGAAAACGACGGTTTTCGAAAATGTCATTGTTAATTAACAACAAACAATAAACAATTTTCGGATTTTTGAAGCAGATTACTGATAAGAGGTGTAAAATTCATCAAAATCCAAAAAATCAAAGTAATTTATAAAAAATTGACTAAAATAGCCATTTCGCTTGC
Organism: Trissolcus basalis; assembly: GCA_025266255.1. Classification (NCBI taxonomy): domain Eukaryota; kingdom Metazoa; phylum Arthropoda; class Insecta; order Hymenoptera; family Scelionidae; genus Trissolcus; species Trissolcus basalis. The sequence continues at coordinate 9,573 of JAAMPD010002890.1, forward strand.
CAGTCCCTTTAATGAAAAATAAAAAAAACAACAATTTTACACCAATGTCGGTAATGTAGGTTGCACTCGTCTTAGACATCCTCTTTTAAGAGGATTAAAATTGAATTCTTATTTTGGATAATTTTATTAAATCATTTGAAATTGAAATGCACGAAGATTAAGTGTTAGATTTCCATTAATTTCAATAAAATGCTTTGCAAAGCCTCCAATTTCAAATTAAATTCAAAATATATTTTAAACAAAAATAACACAAATAGGTATACATAACCGTTTTAGGTACGTTTACCTTATGATTAATTTATTATTATCAATTTATCATACTGAAAAAAAAATGTAGGTGATTCAAATAACTTACAGTCAACATCTTGAACAATGTCTGTTGGTCCATCCAGGAGAATTTTTTTAACTTCCTTGTTATCATACACCAGATCAAATTCCGGTTTTCTCATGAGCTCCAGTACATGTCGTCTTACAAAAGCACACGAAACATTTGTCAGATGTTCGCAATTGTATTTGAACGCTGCCATGAATGTTTCCAAGGCATTGTCAATATGAATTCCTCGGCCAAGTTCGATTTCGCACCGACTTTTCAGCGGATTATCGAGATATTTGTCGCTTATTTGTAACAAATCCAGAGAGATGTCTTTCGTCTGTACTTTGCCGGTTAGCAAGTACTTCAAAAATATTTTGTACGCCTCAGCATCGCAGTCTTCGATGTCAATTTGGTTGCTTTGGTTTTCAATTGTTTTGTTGAACATCACCATGGCTTGAAAAATTGTATTTTTTGAAGCAAGAAGGCGCAAACTTTCGGCCTGTATTGTTTCACCGTTTGAGAATTTGAATTGTATCAGATCCGATGTGTTGTTATTGTCATCAGACCAAAAAATTGTTGAAATCATGTTTTTGGTCAAATTGGTCCCCATTTTTCTGTAAAAGGATTAATTTTAATTTTTTAGTATAAAAGTGATGTATTTTCCATATACATATTATCTATAGATTGACAAAATATAAAATTTGATAAAATGATAATTTATCATCATGTATGATTTATGAAACAATATATTGTTTATTATAAAATAATTATTATTGGTACAAAAATTATTTATAATAATATTATTATATATATAAATCTCTATTATATATATAATACATAATAATTAATTAGTATATTTTTATTTTTATAAAAATTGTGTATAGACAATAAAAAAATAAACATAAACATAATTTTTAAGTTTTATATTTGATGTATATATTTTAGCAGGGACACACAAATATATTTTTATTATAATATTTAGTATAGTATATAGTATAATTATCACACTTTATCCTTATAAAGATAATTGATACTCTATAGTTTACATTCGCAATTAGATATGAATTCATATCAAAATTATTATATTTATCAAACGCTGCACTTTTTTGACTACGCATGATACGGTTTCAAAATACATTCAAATTAAACAAAAATATATGCATACAACGTTCACAGATTCATTTGTTTCAACTTGTTTAGTTTTCTTATTTAATTTTACTGTGTATAATAATCAGCCAATAGAAAAAGAAAATATTTCAGCTTCTAAAATGGCACTCGCACTTTGTCATTATCGCTAAAAGTTTTATCTTCGTTTCGATTTATTCACAAAATATCACTTTTAAACTAAAATAAAGAGTTTTAAATATTTGTTTATTGTTTATGAAACAAAGTTTGAATTTGTAATTAGGTCATTCTGAAAAAAACATTTATCGACAAATCTAACGCAATTTTATTTTATATAAATTAAACTTAAAAAATGCCCGTTATTTTCTGATATCTTTTGATTTGTGCATGATTAGAAATTCAAAAAAAAAAAAAAATTGATTTGTGCATGATTTTAAATTTGAAAAAAAAATCTTTTTTCAATTACTCACGTGTTCAGTTTGAATCAGCAAATGGAATTATTGTTGGATCACAAAATTATGATTATTTTTAGTAAACAACTTTGTCAGTTACCAATGACACGAATCGGAATGAACTGTTTGAATGAGAACTGAGGAGAAAAAGGTCCTTAGAACGAACCAACAAATGAATGAAGCAGTGCTAACTGCAACGAAGAGAGGTGGTATTGTAGGAAAGCATTTTCTTAGAACGATAAAAAATAAGTATTCATTCCAAGTTTAGCGGATAATTATGTATACAATGTTTCATAAACACATGGTAATTTTAATACTTATTTATATTTTTGGTCCAAGATTCATATAATTAAATTGATCTTATCCATTCAGATGATTTTTTATAGATCAAGCTTTTTGCATTTTAATATATAATATATATAATAAAACACAACTTGATTAAAGTTTCTTTACAAAATTTTGCATGAAATTTAAAAAATCCATTTCTATACTATTGAAATTATTATAAGAAAAAATGAAAGTTGTGTATGAAAAGATTTACTTTAATTTAATTGCCTCATATGAGAATGTGTATTATTCAGTTTAACCTAACAATTTTGATACTCAACTTGTATTGTTATTTTTGAATATGTTGTGTTTTAAATTAATGTTTCGTCAACAAAAAAATAATATATCCATTCCAAATCTTACCTTTTACAAATCGTTGTAACTTTGTTGAATTTTATATTTTTTAATTTTCTTTCGAATTTTTTAATTGATTTAAGTTGTCTAAATTATGGGAAAAACCAGCATCTAAAAAGTGAGAAAATAATATTAATATTTCGAGGACAGGTGTTACTAACAGAAAAAGGCTCCAAATGTAGTTTTGGGGACAACGAGTTTTAGGTTGGTAGCATTTTTCAGTTATTTTTTAATTTTTCTATTATTTTTTTAATAGAAACTAGATAAAAACACGCGCTGCGCGCGTCACTTTGATTATCAATTAAAAATTA
>JAAMPD010002891.1:0-12466 GCA_025266255.1 Trissolcus basalis
AAGAGACAGTTGTGAAATCAAGCCAAAAAACGCCGAAAACACGTTTTTTGGCGTTTTTTTTTTCGAAATTCAAGTTTGAAACATTTCAAGTTTGAAAAATTACATAAAAGAGAACACTTTAAAGTATCCGATAACTACCTAAAAAAAGTTTTTCGTTTTTTTCGAAATTATGTCATTTTTGCATGGAGAGTCCCCTTAATATGATGAATGAAAAATATAAAATTTTATATTTTTCCTTGAGATTTAAAAATTTTTTCATACGAAATTCAACGATAAGAAAAGATCTCGAATAGCATTCGGTTTTCATCAGTTTCACAATAAACTTGATTGATATTATATTTTCTACCGCGTATTTGTAGCTGATGTATAAAAATATTTGTCTTTTTACACTGTTGTCCGTATATCTGTAGATAATTTTTATATATCTAACAAATCTAAATTGTTGAAAATAAGAAATTTTCATTTTTAATTGAAGATGATATAAAATGTACAATTACAATTTGACACATACAATAAAAAGTATGATCAATAAATATAAAAATGTCATTAATACACTCAGTCAACATTTGATAAAAATACTTTTTATTAATACTAATAATACTAAACGAAAAAATTATGTCAAGTTATAATTGCGTTATAAAAATATTCTTTTTTATTAAAATTAGTTCACAGAAAGTATCAAATGTTATGATTTCGTACTGAGATTCTGACATTAAAAATGAACATATGACTAGTAACAACAAAATATAAAAAGTCCATATAAAGAAAATCGAACTTCATTTTTTATTGGCACCTTATTAACGTTTTTTGAAAAGAAATTCTTTATCGTTACGTCTGTTTTAATTTACGAACCAAAAGTTTTCAAGTCATTATTAACTAATTTGAGAATATTCAGTATTTAGTTCAGTTATTCAGATCAATTATATAACATACTCTTGATCTCAAATATAATACTATAAAAAAAAATTGAAAATCATTAATTAAAAAATAGCCTGGGTCCATCAAGATGAAACACCAGACGAACCCAAAGTTTGTGAAGTTATGTCTCCTATAATCATCTCAGCAATTTTCCATGCCAATTCTTCTTTTGTCTGTGGAAAAATGTTTTAGATTAAATTGATTGTTCATTCATTTTTTTTTGTAATGTTCAAACTATTTGACTCACTTCGTCTGGTTCCAAATGAACCAATTTTTTAACAGCTCGCGATAGTCGTGACTCTCCTTCGCGCTTTTTTCGCGGCTCTCGTTCTATCTCTGTGACAAACCTTCCCATATTATCAATGTAACCGACGCTTAAACTAGAAAACAAATGAATAGATTAACAAATAATGATTCTATTCGCACAAATAGTGTTTCAAATAATTAAGTCAACCTTTTTTTATTTCTTTTCCACAAAGAATCAGGGTCATAAAGTTGCTTCGCATCAATGTTCAAATGTCCACTCTCCGGCGCCAATCTTGTCTTTCCTTTTTCTGGTTTGGCTTTATCTACAAACGACACAGGGGCACTTAGAGAACTCACCTCGCTACTGCAATCGGAGTCTAAAAAATAAGGAAATCACTTATTTAGTTGAACAAAACATTTAAGCTCAATTGAAAATATGTCATTTTGAAGTGTATGTACCTGTTCTTTTCAAATTTGGTTTCATGTTTGAACACATACTACTTTGAATGTTGCTAATCAGTTCAGACAAGTATTTGTAATACAACTGCGACGACAAAAAGGCCGGCAAATAATACTGAAAATTAAACAAACTTGATTACATAAGACATAAATAGATGTTGATTCGCATAACTCAACACTCTTTACCTTCACAAAATAATGATAAACTATTTTACAGGGTTTGTCAAAACAATCCGGCTGTGGGCCTTTTCCGTCCTCGCGACAAATATTTTGCTCGATATCAAATCGAATCCTATCTGACATGCCCAGCGGCGTAGTTGCTTGCAAACTAAAATACCTGCAAACAAAGAAGTAAAGTCGCAAATAAGGATGTTAATTGGAAAGAAAAAATCAAACGCAATGTAAATAAATACAAACTTTTCATATATGACCAGTGCGTCTGACTGAGCTTCGAGCGGATCAACCGCCTTATCCTTTTCCAACAAATTTTGTTTATACGTGACAGCTGCCATCCAAAAATCGAGTAACTCCCTCTTATTTTCTTGTTCTAGAAACTGAAATGACATTGACTGATAATTGAAAAAGAAAAAAAAACATATTCGATCAGATAATCTCTAAATAGATAAAAAAATAATTACCTCGATGAAATAGAAAAAAGCCGTTTCGTCATAGAGTATGTCGGCCAATTGCACATTGCCACTTGTGAGTACGTCGATCTGGTGTTTGCAGTTGAAGCTGCTTCTCAAGAAACTGTTCACGTATCTGAAGATGAAAATTAAATTTTAAACAGAAGGTATAGTTATTTACTAAAAACTGTAAATTTAATATTTTGAAATTAAGAAATAACAATTTAACAAGTTATTTTCTCATAAAATATAATAACAATAATAAATAATATTTGTATGCTTTTTATAATAATTAATAATTACTCTTGTTCTAAAAGCCTGTAGACAATTTGTTGCACGGCGGATAGACTTTTGAGTAAAGTTTCAGTGTTTTGACTGGTGAGAGCATTTTTAATTTCAGACTTGACTTCTTCAGGGATGCTATTCGGACCCAGAGCGTTGCTCGCAATGTACTTTTTGTAGATCCTCAGAGCGTCCTGTCGCGTGTTCGACAGTTGAGATTCCGCGTCCTCCCCGGATTTTCTATTCTTTGGCACATCGTTTGATTTGTCCATCTCGCCGCAGGTATAACCATTCGACATCTCTAAATTTTTCTCTTGGTCGGAAGCACATAGACACTCAACCTCGAGCCAGAATTTGATAAGGGCGATTCGGTCCTTGGAGTCCATGTACTGGATGAAATAGCCAAGCGCGTTCTTGTCAGCAAGAATCTCCGGCATGGTTTTTGAAAGTTGCGATCGCAAAGTGCAGATCTCGTTTAGTTCCATTGTGCAGATCTCTTCCTCCTCTTTCTTATCCAGACTTGAAATTTCTTTGGCCCAGCAGCTTCCCAGACGATCATCTTGAGAGTTCCGTGACGATTTCGAAGGTATACTTTTTATTTCTTTAAAACCTAGAAAAAATATATTAAAATTCATTGATTCGTTTGATTAAATATAAAAGATTCCATTTTTTTCCTTCTTATAATCAAATTCGGCTTTTATATAATCAGAAGATAAAGTAAATTCAAGTCAGGAGAATTATAGGGAAAAATTCAAATAAGAATTTGAGAACAGGCAATTATTGAATTAAAATAAAATGTTTTAAAATGTCAAAGAATGTTGTTTTGTTTGTAATTTATATGAATTAGTCTGGCTGTAATCTTTCGGAGAAAAACAACTGTGTAATTTAGTTCAACGAGTAGCAATTGCAAATGATTCACAAAGTGTGGCATCAGTTAGAAACTGTCCCTTATTAAAGTACAAGTTGGCAAGCTGAAACGCAAAAGTTGACGATGTATATTTGTCGCGCAATACAATTGACAGAGTCGCAAAACTTCCGAGTACAAATTACCAGGCTTCTTAAAAAACTGGAGCATTGTTCGGAGTCATCATGGTTAAACAATAAAGGAAATTCCAAGGCACCGAACGCGAGTCCTCCCTTCAAAAGGTCATCTAAATCTTCATTTGACTTTTTGATGAACGCTTCACGCTGCACGGGACAACTATTGAGATTCAATCTGTGGTTTGTTTTGAGCCAAGTTCAAACAGCACATTGCACGTAAATAATTCATTCTTCTTGGTTTTTCAACAAACTGTCAGTCTCACAAGCGCGCCGTGTCAAAGAGTATGCTATGACAATATATATTTATGCGAACAAACTGTTATGAGAAGTCAGTTTACTCCACCTTGCGGATGCTGCGCATACTATTATCTGTTTCTTTTTATCTTTCAAAATTGAGGTTATGCACTTCAAAATATACCATCTGAGATCAGATGTTTATTATTGAAAAATAACAATTTCATTGTCAATTAAGGCAGAAAAAGTGTAAACGATGTTTTACTAAGTGTGGTTGTTTATTTTAAATTGTTATCTTGAGTGAGACTTTGTTTACTTTCTTTACAACTTTATAAAAACTGTTTATATTTTTAATTCCACATTAAAAACAAATATTATTTCCTAAAACGTAAGTTAACTTATTTTATTATTCATTTTTTATTACAAATTTTTATCTTCCAATTGCGTGTTTAAGTTAACCTCCTAAAATCATCATCATGATTTTTTTATGAGAAGTAATCATTATATACAAACAATTTGAATTAATCACATTTATTAAATTGGTTTTTTCTATTCACAGATTTTGATTTTGTTTTAATTTAATAAAAATGGATACTTCAACAAGCAAACAAAGTGATCAAATGGCTGACAGTGGCCTAACCGAACTGGAGCAGAGGTAAAACGCACAAAAAATAGAAATAAATTTTAAAATATTGATGAAAAGAATATTTATAATAAATGATTTTTACCTTCTAGGGTCCTGGCATTGGCCCAAGGTAGTGCCAAGGGAATAAATGACAAGGACATAGACAGGGAACTGCCAAACTTAAAGCCTGAGCAAAAAGCAGGCATTATAAATAAATTATTAACTAAATCTTTTCTAATAATGTGCCAAGAAAAAGATAACACTTTGTCGTACAAAGCCAAAGATCCTTCTAAATCGAAAATAATCAAAGGAGCGGACAAGGAGGAGAAAATAGTTTACTCTTTGATTGAAGAAGCTGGAAATAAAGGAATCTGGATTCGAGATATCAGGAACAAATCAAATCTAATGCAGAAGCAACTGAACAAGATCATAAAAACATGGAAACAAAAAAGTTGATCAAAGCTGTACCTTCAGTTGCGGCTGGCAAGAAGAAAGTTTATATGCTCTCAAATCTAGAACCGGATGAATCAGTTTCTGGTGGAGCTTGGTACCAGGATCAAGACTTCGATGCTGAGTTTGTTGATATTTTAAACCAGCAATGCTATTCGTATCTTATTGATAAAAGGAACGAAAGTCACGCCAGATTGGGCCCGATGGCTTTCAGAAATGAAACTTATGCTTCGTCTAAAGAAGTTTGTCAGCACATCACAGACTTAAAATTTAGCAAGGTTTGATAGCATTTGTAATCATTTTTTATATAGATATAATGTTTTATTTTTTCATCGCAGATATAATAACTTTTTTTGTAAAATATAAAAAATCATGTCAACTTTTTTGATTAAATTAATTTATTATTACATATATTAGAGTTGAAGTACATCGTTTTTTTTTAATGCTGTAGTAAATTACGAGGTATTTCATACTGTTCACTGAACTTAAGTAACAGGCACAAAAAGTATCATCTTAATATTTAATTTTATTGAGAGATTTATAAGTTACTTAGCCACTTTTTTATATAAATTTTGAACACATTTCAAGTTGTTCAACATTTTATTATGTTGAATGATATGTATTTGATATTGATGATAATTTTCATATTTCAGGTGAAATTATCTGTAGGCGACTTGGAAATGATACTGAATACCCTAATATACGATGGCAAAGTAGAAAAAAAGACAACTACTGATGGCACCAACTTGTACAGAGCAATTAATCCTTTAATTAGTTCTCCTGGACTGATATGTACTCCCTGCGGTGTTTGCCCTGTAAATATTTATCATTATTACAGAACATTAATTATTTATAATATGCCAGATTTGATTAAAAATGAAAAACTTGTTTTAGGTTCGAAACAACTGTGATGATTTCGGAGATGTTACGCCAATCAAATGTCAATACATAACAGAATGGTTGGAATAAAACAAAACTTTGAGTGATAAAATAATATATTTTCCTTTTTTCAAATTTTGTTCCACATTCCATAAAAACGGTCTTCGTCTCTGTATAACGGCTATGAATTGAGTTTGAGAATTGTATCACTTGTTGCTTTGTTTGAACGATCTTTTATTAATCTCTTTAGATGTACATCTATTTATAATCAGCTGTTTCTAGTTCCGATTCAACTGGCGCGGTGTACCTATCAAGGCCACCGGGTTAAAATAAATACAACTTATTGCAAAATTGTTTGGTTGTTACAATACACTACAAATGTTTTGTTTCTCTTTTTTTTAATCGCGACAAAACGTTCGCGCAGATCTTGTCGCATGATCCTTATGGAACAATACTTTTGAAATTGTGGAATCAGATGAATGAAATTGGTAATGAGGCTTTACGTTGCATTTATTAACTTCCCTCTGACGTACATTTACACGTCTATTTATTGTTTCCCGAATACACACAGTGCTTCGGGATTTAAAATTGGTTATTTACAAAAGTGTTTTTACCAAAAAAATTGAACACAGTCACGTTTATTTTTGAATCGATGATTTCACTTTCTTAGAGTTTGCGTGTTTTTATTTTCTCAAGATAAACGGTATGGTGTTAAAAAAACGTGTAAATGAATATCAGGAAACGGGATGGAACGGTCGAGTCAATATGATATGAGATACTACAGTTGTTCTTTTTATTTTTGGTACTATTTTTAAGTAATGCAAAGATTATAAGTACTGTACTCGTGATATTAAGGTTTACCGAATTTGGACAAAAATCGTGACCAGGAGATTGAGAATATGAAGAAAGTGAGTCGTTAATATTGGCTTGTTCATTTTCAAGTATGTTATTACGTTTGTCTTACTTTTTTCAACTTGGATCACAGTGGAAGCCTAAAATTGTATGCTAACGTGAGTGAATTGCTATTAAATCAATCATGACAATGAGAGACAACCGAAGTACGTGAGAGTATTACATTTAAAGTCCAGCTAAGATAATTCGGGGATCTTCAACAGCTTCTTTGATTTTTCTCAAGAACATCACTGCCTCACGACCGTCGATCAACCTGTGATCATAGGTCAGAGCAACATACATCATTGGACGAATCACCACCTGAAAAAGAATAATTTTTCAAATTTTCATTTTCGTAACTTCATTTTTAATAATATTAAAACGATATTGTACCTGTCCTTTGACAGCGATCGGTCGGTCAAAAACGCCATGCATCCCCAAAATAGCGCTCTGTGGCGGATTAATAATCGGAGTTCCCATGAGAGAACCGAAAACACCACCGTTGCTAATAGTAAAAGTGCCACCGTCCATATCTTCGACGGAAATTTTTCCTTTCCTAGCTTTGTCGCCTATCGCAGCTAAGGCAATCTCTATCTCTGCATAGTTTTTATTTTCAACGCTTCTAAGTACTGGAACAACCAACCCTTTAGGAGTAGCCACTGCGACGCTAATATCCACGTAATCTCTGTAAACTATGTCACTGCCATCAATCACGGCATTCACAACAGGCTGATCTTTCAACGCGTAGGAACTCGCAGCAATAAACGGACTCATGAATCCCATCTTCAATCCGTATTTTTTTGTGAACGCCTCTTGATGATCCTTTCGGAATTCAATGATTTTACTGGAAAACACGGAATATTTTGTAACATTTGTTCACAATCTTTTTTTTTTTTTTTTCATTTTAAATTCTTATTTGTTGGCTACCTCATATCAATTTCATTGAATGTGGTTAACATGGCGTTGGTGTTTTGAGCATCTTTTAATCTATCAGCTATGCGCATTCGCATCCTGTTCATTTTGACTCTCTGTTCTGTCCTGGTACCGATGATCTCACGCGAATAATCCATCGGAGGCAGTTGTACCTTGGCACCTTCCAACGACTGGAAAACGAAACGAAGATTTTGAATTTTTGTTTAAAATTCTTTTAATACTTTTAAGACTTTCAATTCAATTCAATTTAATTCAATTTCAGTCTTTCAAAATTGAATATTTTCAATTTGAAGACTGTACACCATTTTGTTGTCTTGAAAAGTAAAAAAAGCTTTCAGAATTAGTACCTGAGCATGTTTGATAGCAGCTACAGGCATTGAAGAAGCCGGTTTCGGGGGTTGAGGAGGAACAGCCGCAGCTGGACGCGGTGGTGGAGGTGGTGGTGGTGGCGCAGCTGCAGATGGTGCTGCAGTTGGAGTTGGGGTTGGTGGTGGTGGAGGAGGAGGCGGCGGTGGAGCCGCCGCAGCCGCAGCTTTTGGTTTATCAGCTGTGGGAGCTGCTCCTCCAGTGGCGCCTATGTCTATGCTACAGAGTTTTTGCCCTGGTTTAACTGTGTCGCCGTCTTGTACAAATAGTTCCTTGATTACACCGGCACCTGGAGACGGCACAGGTACTGAAGTCTGAAACAACATTGAAAGTGAAATATATGTCACTTATAAAACCAATTTCTATTTGTTTGTTTTTTGGTATTTTTTATCTTACGTACCTTGTCAGTTTCAATTTCACATAATACATCATCTTCTTTGACTTGGTCGCCGGGTTTTTTATCCCACCTGACATCCCCTTCACTTATACTGTCAGCGAACGCCGGTACATTCACGTCCTTTATTTCGTCTAAGCAAAAGAAAAGCAAATTAGATCAGTATTCATTCCAATCACTTTTTAATTTTTAATCACCATTCAATTCAATGTGTAACCTACATAAGATTGGTGTCGAGTTGATATTCCGTTTTTGTAGTTTCCAACAGTGGACGTTCGATTTGAATGGTCTAGAAAAGACGTAATCAATTGATAACCATTGTCTTTGACTTCGCAAAAAAATAGTAATCTATAAGTGGCTTACCGAACTAAAGGTGCAGTGCTTGCGCATTTTGTTCGAAGATAAATTCTATAATGTTGTCGATGAAAAGATCTGATCACCTGCAAAATAAACAAATGATGATGAATAAAAATGAAGCATATCAAGTCATGCAATTTGGCATACACATTTTTTTTGTATCCAATGTATGATGAAACACCGTTCGAATAAAAGGTTTGGACAATCTTATCATGAAATTATGAAATGCCATGTAAAATGCGTAACGTGTTTGACATTTGACTCGCTTGTTTATACATTGTGCTCTCAATTTTAATATACTTTTTAAACTTTTTTTTATTTCTAACTGTTACTTGTTCTTTTCAAATTCAATTTCTTTTCAATTCTTGAATTCATTTATTTATTCTTTTGTAATTACTTTCTTCAAGCTTGACACCAATTTCGTCATTTTCTATTGACTTATATAATTAAAAAAATTGACTCTGGAATAATTGCAACAAGACAATGAGACTTACATAATAAATTACTGTTTTTTCGTTTCATTTCATCTTAATTTCATCATCAAAATATAAAAAGATGACATATAGAATTGAACAAACGTCCCCTACAGATGGCAAGTACAAAAATAAACTACAATCATGCAGATGGGTCATTTTGTTTATTTTTTTGTCAAGAAGTTAAACATTGCAAGAAGAATCAAGGTCATAAAAAAAAAAAAGAATCCATTTTGTGAGGTAAATGAATCATGTTTGGTGGAAAAACTTTTCAAACAAAGTTATACAAGGAAGGTAGCTGAGATGAAGGAAAGTGAGAGAAAAGTATGTGTTAAAAAAGGTGTGTCCTGCATAAAGATAGACAAGCGGGCGAGAGGATAAGTGTAATTAAAATTATGGGAGGTTTGAATAGGGAATATAAAATGTAGGGTAATGACAGCAAGGTTATACACGCTGAGAAGGTGTGAATTAAAAATAGCTGGATGCGAGGCACATTGTCAAATGATTGGAAGATGAAGCGCAGTTATGTAACCGTGCTCAAGTTAGTCGACTTGGTTTATCTGACAAGCGGCGCGGTACACACCGTAGGGAACATGGGAGAAATGGAAGACAGCAAAGGTGAGAGACACGTGGGGCGTACCTTCGTCTGCGACACGGTGAAACGTGTCAGAGCGCGGGGAGCGATTCGCGCACAATTCGACAACATTGCGGCGAACGTTGACGTTTCCAATTCTAAATTACGGCCTGTCTCTGTTTTCCGTTTTCGTAACTGCTAAGCCGACGGCTATCAGTGCTACCCGCGCCAGACGACCTGTGAGTAAGTGGCGACGCACGTGGCGCCACGTTCAATCACTTGTCTCATAACAGCTATTTTCTCAACCCCCACAGATTTTACACTGTTATTTATTTTTAAATATCGTTTGGACAATTCTTCCCGGTGTCATTACGTAAACCAACAAAATATCACACATTCCTCTTTTTTATTTACATTTTTCCGAGGTGAATCATTGTTTAGTAATTTTTTTTAAACAAGTGACGCTAAATCAGAAGAGATTTCTCGGTTAGAAACACTGTTCATTCTCAACACAAAGGAGGGGGGGGGACAGTATTTTAATATAATTTCTTTTACAATTATTGGTTAGAAACAATTTTTTTATTTCAATAGAATTGCTTAAATTAAAAATAATACATGTTATTTGAAATTGCCAGTCAGTCAATGAATATAACCTTCAAATTTGTCCATTCAGTTTTTCTCCTATTATATTCAATGTTGTATTTTTTTAGGTCATGGAAACTGATGAGGATCTCAAGTTAGCTTCCAAAGGCTGGAGTCGTGTTGTGGAAACTGCCGCTAAGGTTTTATAAACAAAAATATTTCGAAATATAGTTATATTTATAAAACATTTTTATTGGTAAATATTTCTTAACTTATAATTGATTAATGAATTTTTTTTCAGATTGGGTACAGAGAAGGAGTTGAAGAAGGTTCGCAGTCGGTGTATCAGGAAGGATTTGACCATGGTTATGAGGAGGGTATCAACATTGCGTTCATTTTGGGCCAATACAAAGGACTGATGAGCAATTTACCAGAAGTGGAATATCCTGATGAGATCAAAACCATTTTGAGTATAACAAGGCACGGCGATTGTTACATCTGTAAGAATAATTTAGCCAACGACTCGGCTGAGAAGGATAAACCAATTATGGAAATTGTCAATTGTCAGAGATCTCATTCGCGGGATGCTATTCAAACTTTGTACCACTTTTTCAGCCCTATCATGAAAGCAAGAGGGATCAGTATAGACAATTTACAATTGTCTTAACAATGAACCAACCTAACCAATTTGTTACTTTTTGTACATAAAAATAGTATTTTCTATTCTTCACTAACCCTCACGTCCCCACTGTATTTTGATTAGACGCATTGACACTTTTTAGACTTGCTAAATTTTTATCTCGAGGTTCATTGTATTGTTGACATTTATGGGTGCTTATCTGAGCACTGCGCCTCGAAATTTTCCGAATCACACCGCACGGGTCTGACAGATCCGAACTGTACGAAAATGTTTATAACATCAACATGTTATTTGAAAAAGAAACATTTATTGAAAATATTGAAAATTCAAAGCCTGTGGAAAAGAATTTTATTCATCACAAAGCAATTAATTTTTGTATATTAAAATTATTAATAATAATATGAAAGAAAGTTCGAAAAAAAATTATAATCTGCGTGTTTTTTAAATAAAAACATCATAACTTTAGTAATTATCATTGGAAAAAAAATTAAAGAACTGTTCTGTGAAGAAGAAAAACGTAATTTTCAATCATAATAAAATTGGAGAGAATTATCATGAAACAACACATTTCACGGTCTCACTTTTTCAGTTTTTAAATGAATTTTTACAGATTTTAACAAGATCTGTATGAAATTTTTTTTTTATGAAAATCTTTTAATAGAGATCCTAAACTTTTTTCAAGATAGCATGAAATCTCTTTATATCATTGGATTTCAACGGGCGCCACCAGATCTGAGGAAAATTGGTTAGTCACGTGATAGCAAGTGTATGAAAACGGGAAAGTAAGAGCAGGAAAATAAGATATTGTTGAAATATCATGTAATGAAGCATCTTTGTGTTGATGCTTGAAACTGCATTTTGAACATTAATCTTTATTTTTATACTGTATGGAGCTATAAAGCATTTACTTTTTTGTTTTTGTAGTAAAAGGGAAGAGTCCTGTGAATAAATAAATAAATATAATGACAAGCAAAGGGAAGTTGATTTAAAAATCATAAGCTTAAAATGAAATGATGTGAGTAAATTGCAATTTATTTTTAAAATATATTACAGTAATACGAGGTATTTTTATGATTATGTGTTTTTATTTTGAAGCGATGAACAAATTGGAATTTAAGGAGAGTGATTATTTGTTTTTTGAAGTTAAATGTAAGCGTATGTTATTTGATGTAATGATATAGCAAAATAACGTAAATGTTAAAAATGATGTTAACATGAAGGCTTTGGAAAACATTCGTGCCAATATTAAAAAATTTAATTTGAAAATGAAGTAAGAGAAGAAAAATGTTTAGTGATAATCAGGATTTGTTTGTAGAATAATAACAAGGGTCCATGTCGAAATACATAAACTTTATCTACATAACCTATCACAGTACATAATTTAAGAACACATAAATACAAAACTTATAAACTAATTTCATCATTGAAAAAAAAACCAATAAATAGGACTTCAAGATAATGTTTGTTTTCCTATAATGTTCGATATCCATAAAATA
>JAAMPD010002892.1:0-12451 GCA_025266255.1 Trissolcus basalis
CAATATGTAATATATGATATTATATTAGAATTTTTCTTGCTTATATTAGTAATTTTTACTACACTTCATCCTATACATCTACTTTAATACAAAAATAGCAATTTTAGATATAAAATTTCTGTTAGTGTATATATAAACGAAATATCATCCATGTCGGAAATATATTTATAGAAACAAACATATATATTTTCAGAATAATATTTTTATTTACTTATAAATATTAACATATGCATATATACATATACATATACAAATATTAACTTATTTTCTAGTAAAAAAATACCGTTTTTTTTTGTCAGTGTAAAATATTAAAATATTTTTTAATATTTGTTTGGTGAAATTAAAATAATTAAATTAATTCAGGAGTAAGAAAAAAATTGATCGTAAATAATTGTTTCTATATGAGTAACTTGAAAATAGAAGAAAGCGAATCGGTTTTGAACAAAATCCACCGATTTTTATCTGAACAGACTGTTGTTTGCAGAGTCGGTATGACTAAACGGCTCGGCGCCATCCCCTCGACAATGAGAAATGCCGACAGACTGGTGAGACAAAAAAAATTTCATTGCAGTGAATACAATGCGGTAATTTTATTTCGTCTCAAAGCAGACGGCGAAAGAAATTCGGGTTTAGCGCGACCTTCAGTTGCGCACAGTCTGATTCGCACGTGTCACTTGAACGTAATAATTATTTGCAGCAAAAGGCTCGAACGTAACGCTCAGCCTCAAACTCGTAAACAGCTTAAAATAGTCCACTGAACTGCTTTCACCCCGAGGGAATAAAAGTCACATAAAAAATACAACAAAATTGAACATTACAAATATTTTTATGTCATTTTATCAAGTTTAAATTCAATCTCAAATTCCTTTTTATTATTATTCGAACGATTCATTCGAAATTTTATTTCATATAATAAATAATTTGTTAATCTTTTATGTTAATTCTTGAAGATACAACAAAATTGGACATTACAAATTTTTTTATACAATCCATTATCAATTTTAATGTTAATATATTATATTTGCTCATTTTTTTTTGCTGATTTATATGAAGAATTGTAATTTTTTATGATAAATTATTATACAGAGTTATTTATTTGTTAATGATTGGTTCTATTTATTCGATTAAATTTTTTTGTTTGTCGTTAATTGATGGTTATAGTTTGAAATGCAATTTGACGAGGTGTCAATTATTCAGGCGCCACGAAGCACCTTTCGCGATATTAGAAAAGCTCCGGCCAACTTGTCCGCGTAATGAATGGTCGACGGGCGCGTCTTGGCACGCTGCGGCCATTTGCAACGGGGGGAATTCCGCGGCGAAGTAATTTCGCGTGAATTCACTTTTCCGTCCCGCGCTATTTATGAAGTTTACAAGTGGCATTTTTCTCTGCCCACTTTATTTATCGTGTCGCCCCAGTCGCGGATAAACATTCGAACCATCACAGGGTGCGAATATGCAGTTTCTCGCAAACTTTACAGTTTTCATCCGGCTCTTCGATCATGAAATTCTGACAAAATAACATACCCATTTAATATTAACACACCTTTTTGTTGTTTATATTATAAAATGATTTATTTATTTATAAAACGTATTTTCGAAATATTCGAAAAATTTTGTTATTGCTATGGTACAAAAGTGTATTATTTATTTACAAAAAATAATTCTGAATTTAAACACAACTATTTTGTCTAATTTATAAGTTAAACGTACCTAATACGGTTATAGTGTACCTATTTGTGTTATTTTTGTTTAAAATATATTTAGAATTTATTTAGAAAATTGGAGGCTGTGCAAAACGTTTTATTAAAATAATTAATGAAAATTGAACACATAATCTTTGTGTATTTCAAATGATTTAATAATTATCCAAAATTAGAATCAATTTTCAAACAAATTTAACAGAAATAGGTACACAATAACCGCATTAGGTACGTTTAACTTATTGTAAAGTTATTTTATTATTTATAAAATGGATTTGTGAAATAAAATTTTGTTAATGCTCGAAAATTATTATTTATTTACAAAAAATAATTTTGACTTTCAATACAACTTTATTTAAAATTAGATTATAAAAAATGATTTATTTATTTATATAATGTGTTTGTGAAATGATAATATTGTTATTGATTTTGTCTCAAACATTTAGTATGATTAAAATTGTAAATGATTTGAATTTGGTGGTTAAAGTTTATTGAGGAAACATTTTGGTGTATTGCATTTTTTTACATTTTCAACAGTGATTGCTGTTGACTCAGCGATACAGTTCTGTGCGCGATGATAAATATAATCCATTTGACTGGTAGCATCCAGTAAAAGCAGTACTTGCCGAATACCCAAGAGACTTTCGTGTTTCGAAGCTGAAAGCTCTGCGCTGACTTCTTATCGCCGAGTGGTTTGCTTTCGGGGTGGAGAAATCACCCAAAAATGGACATCCATTTTACGATACTTGAGTAATATTATTTGCATAACGGTGGCAAATCATGCGCAACGCAATTGCATTGTCATTGCAAACATGCACACCACGGCAATCACAAAGTCCTTGTGAATATAATTTCGGAGCTCACAATTTTTCCATCACGTTCTTTTTTTTTTGCAACTTTTCTGAGTGAGATATTTGCGCAGTCAACCAAGCCAATAAATTTGTTTGGGGGGATATGAAAGCTTATCTTCTGTTTATCCTGAAATATTAATGCACCACGAAGGCCGTACTCATTTAATCAAATCTTAAATTAATCTCTCTATTGTAATAATTATCTAATTTTATTTAATTTTTTTTGTTATCTTGTGCTTTTTTATATATTTTCTTTTGTTCTTATGAATTCTCATCTTTATTTCAAGTCATTTTAAAAACTAATTTCATCGAAGAAAATTTGCAATTGATTTTTGCATAGAAAATAATAAAAAACAACTGCACCTATCTATTCTATATTCGAAATTGTTTTATGTTCCTTTTTTCGTGAAAAGTTTTTACGGAATAAACATTTTGTGATTCTTTTTTGTAACAGAAAATCACTGGAATGAAAACAAATTCGATCGGTGACTGTAGAAATAATATTACCATACATCCCGTTCGTATTTGCTCAATGCCCAGCAACGAAATTTGACTGCTCGCTTGAATTTACATCTATGCAAATAACGCGTTGCGATGAATACATTTTCTTAAAACAAATCATTATTTGAAAAGAAATTGAAAAAATACCAGAAAATGCTTGATAACAAAACAGCTTGACGAGCCATTCAGCAAAAACACCAGATGCGAAAAATGAAATAATCTCTATCGACGTACAAGTTTTGTCTCGCCAACTTTTGTTCCTGACGTTTCAAAAGGGAATGACGGAACATTGTTGTAAATTATATGTTTGTTCAATGAAACACAACGTAACATCGAAAACCACTGATTAATCATAATTTTGTAACGAACACAATTTCATATAAGCAGCGAAACAGAATACTTATACATTTTTTAGTGGCAGGTACAAAAAAACGCTCATTTATTTAATAAAAGCAGCAGATTTCGTCATTAAGGATTGTTTCGCTCCAATTTTAAAATTATTTATAACGCACTGTTGCAAATTATAAATAGTTTTTTTAACAATTTTTCACGTCGTTTAGTCCTAAATAGAGTATATTAATATTGTTCAAGATAATTAATTTGTAATGCTCTTGATGTTTACGAAAGTTCAAATTCATAAATTATTAATGAGTAAACCAGTGTCAATCCATATATACATTTTTTATTAAAACTAATAACAAATTAAAAATGTTTTTGTTAATCTAAAATCAATTTTACAGTTCATTTTCACATTTAATCCGAACCACCATTAATTTAAGTAACCATGTTCTTTTCACGAAAATAAATGAAATGAACAAAAAATATATAAAAAATTGCTGATTAGAATTTATCACCTTTGCAGCGCATTTCTAACAATCTCTTTCCGGGTTTGGTATAAATCACGCTTTGTCACCTAACAGACAACGGTATAGTCTGACATGGAGATAGACGTTGATCTAGTGCTACTGTGGCAATACGAAAAGTAATGGTTTGAAGCTCAATAATATTTGCATACAAATGAAACGTTCCAATAATTATAAATGAATTTCAATGATGAAAAAAAAAGTTAAAAATTTTAAAACAAGCAAACGAACAATGAGAACATTCCTAGCATGTGTAAAAAATATGTGATTTATGTCACTTATATATGTTCATATATTTTTTTACATATATTTGGCTCTACATATATGAATTATTTGTACTTAAAATATTATATTCAAAATATATAATATTGGGCGAGTTGAATTAATCAAAAATATTTTGATAATTGTAATTGCTTGGAGGAAATTCGATTTAAAAAATAATTTGTAAGACAATGTTATTTCTCATTGAGTTGAGAAAAATTTCAACTGCGGGACGCTGTTTCTTTTCTAAACAGCGAGACGCTACCTTCAGTGGCGGTAAGAGTGATATCGAGTTTTCTTGAACATTTGGTCTCCTTTTTTCGTAAATAACACGCAGATCGTTTGCCTCCGAGCTTCATAGAAAAAATATCATCTGCGTCAAAAGTAATGACACCCCAAACACGATACTTTTCTCAGGATCATATGACAGCTCCTCGGCAACAACCGATATCAAGCGCCCGAAGGCTCAGACGACCGCAAATTTGCGATTCGAACTCAACTGCAAAAAATGATGCCAACGTCAAAGAATCGTCCGGAAAAAGAACTAAAAAACTCGAAGGAATTAATTTATCCCAGCCTAAAAAATATACAATTTCATTTAACTGAAATATATTGCAAGGAAAAAAACATCTTATTTTCACCAATTTCTCCATTTTCTCCTCGCCGCGAGATGAATCTTCATTAGATATAATTCCCGCTGATTATAATCAACCAGCGAGAACTTTCTAGGTAGATTTGCCGTCACGGTGACAAAAAAATAAAGAGAAATATTTTTTTACACCTCGTCGACACTAGCCAATAAACAAATTTCATGGTCCCTCGTGACTAAAATTGCCTTTTATTTTTGTTGCAGGTAAGCTTGGATCTTAAAACTTTTGAAATAGCGAAGATCTCCTTGGTGAGTAGTACGGTCAAAGTAGTAGTTGAAGCGACAATGCAGGGTATTCGGAGATATGGTGTTGATGGTGCTGAAATAAAAACCAGAGAGAAAGGATATAATTTCTTATGAGCCTTTTTTATGAAACTCGAAAAATGTTAACGTTGCTAGACAAAACAAATTTTAATTCTTTTTTTAATACTTTCAAATGAAAATACATGTCTGATACGTTTTATTTGTAATATTTTATGAAGTTGCAAACAAATTTTTATTTTAAAGTTGAATTTAAATTGTTGATTGATTGGTATAAATGTACTGAAAAAAAAACCGATATTTTTTTACTAGAAATAAGAGTTCGTTTTTGGTCAACTCTATGTCTGATTGATGTCAACTTGGCAATTAAATTTAACATTTAAACTTGAATTCTAGGATCAACCAGGGTTAGAGTGACAATTCGGGGTAAACGTGACACATGTCATAACTTTTATGATTTTTAAAATTTTTATATTTCAAATCATTCAAAAGAATCATTATTAATCAATAAATGTATTATGAGATGTGTATATCAATTATGTATACAATGAGAACCGAAAAAATTTTATTCATTTGCATAAAATATGAGGTGTCACATTTTACCCCGAGTGTCACTCTTACCTCGGTTGACCCTATAGTTACTTGACAAAATAAACTGAACAGTTGACGCATAACCCATAAAATTTTTCTTATTTATTTTGTTGATAACATTTTAGCTTTAGAATTCGTGTCAAAATTAACGAATTAAATTTAGCTAATCGTTTGATTTGGTTCAAAGAAATCCCGCACGGACAAAAAAACATTTTTAAAATATATTCCGGCAATAAGTATAATATTTAATTTATATTTTTTTATATAAAAATTCAATTATATAAATTTATAAGATATAAAATAGAATATATTTTCGCGGGTATATTTTCATCTGTGAGGGATATTGTTATTTTCGCACTGACTTTAATGTTATCGCATTAGTCTCAATATCAAATTGATAAGAAATTTGAACAAGTTTAATTCGTGTCAAGTTATTATTACTATCATTTTTCGACAGTTTGATTAAAAATTTTGAGTTGATCTAAAAACGAACTTTAGAGGATATAGTCAAACTGAATACATAGTTATGATAACTGGAATTTCAGTAGTTACTACTATAGATTTTCAGTTATACTAACTACAAACGCCAGACAACAAATTTCAATTAGCAAAGTAAATTTTTCTCAGCGTTTACATATTTTATTTATTTTTCTCTGACGTTTAATATGTAACATGTAAAATAAAATATATAAAATAAGACGTAAAATATTTATTACGTTTTATTTTTAAACTTGTTGAAAAGTTCAAACTATTTGTTTTTGAAGTAGAATTTGAATAGTTTATTAATTAGTATAACGTGAAGATTTATAAGAAAAGGTTAATATACAAATAAGAAATAAGTCGTATAAAGTGGGAGGTTGGAATATAAGAATTCCATTCACGCGCAGGTTCGGAAACATTAATCATATGTTGTGTCTCCATTCACGAAAATTCTCCCCTCGAAAATATAACATTCGGTGGAGAAAAATCTTGTTACAGCCTTGGCAACTCAAGATGAAACGATTTATGATCTTTGTCCAAGTTTCGCGTGCATTCCTCTCGCAAGGTAGATAATGTAAATGACAAGATTCGGATTCGCGAATATAAATCCCGTTATAAATCGCGGCCGGAGCCAGACAGCTGGAAATCCCGAGATTAGGATATACGAATACGATCCGCGCGTTTTCCATATATTTAGCACAATAATTGGACTCTTTTTGTTCGCTCTTTTGCCCCGCCGAAAGTTTGATAATTGCTGCAGTTAGGTACGTTCTAATTGCTCCTCGGTTAAATGCAAGAGAGATAACCGCCCGACAGGGGGAGCGCAGTCAAAAGGGGACCTCCAAGAAGAAAGAGCGAGAGCAAAATGGAACCAGAACGAGACGCCCGAACTAATAATTTCATTATAGTTTGATACCGCTGTATCTCGATGCAATTTATCCGCCATTAAAAGTCATCTCTCGCGGGCCGCACAACTTTCAGAACTCTCCACGTTGCGTGCCCGACGAAGGTTATCATTCGAAAAATTACCCATCCGAATCAAATTTCATCGTTACTAAGTTATTTTTTATTGTTTCATATCCAAAGACAAAAATCACAAAACTACAATTAGTTTTAAATAATATTCTTAGCGGATTACTTTTGAGAGAGTATTAATAAAAAACGAAATTTCCATTTGAATAATACCGTTATTCTGGCACCAAGTAAAATTTATTTTCGGATCAAGTAGAAGATAGGGCATTTTTTTAGATTGCAGGTTTTGTGCTTTTTTTCAGAAAATTAAAAGGGGTTGAAAATTTATGTCAGCAGTGAAAAATGGAGTTCTAAATTTGTCGACAGGTCGATTTAGATTTTATCAGGATCTCCTAAAATATATGGTGTCGAAGATTTTAGTTCTAGGTACCGAACAAAAGGTCGGCATTCTCACATTTATTTTTCGTCAAATTATATATTCATTATGACATTATCTATTACAATTTGATAATCATGGATGAAAAACAAAAGGTTTTTCAAGACTCATTTAAAATGATATTTATGTGGTATTTAAATAAAAAAAATTAAATTACAAAAGTGAATGGTAAAACTGAATAACTATAGTTAAATTTTTCATTAATTTCATGACATAAAGAAAATATAAACACAAATCGGAATGATATTCAAAAAAAAAAACAAAAAAAATTGAATAAGTAGGCCTATGGTCAAAATTTTGATTTCGTTATGAAGTCAGAAGCAATTACTATATCAAGTTTCGGAAATTGCAAATAATTGCTTTTTAATCAAAACAAAAATAATTTATTAACAATATTCTCTGCGTTTATTAACATTTTTGAATATGATATTACTTTATTGATAATATCACTTTATTATATTATTTAATACTCACAATTATTATTTATTACTGATTATTTTAATTCGTTATTTACAATATTACTTAATATTCATACTAACGAAAATTAGTTTCACCGATATTTCAGTGTATGCGTTATATTTTTTTCGTCTGAAGAAAAAAAATTAAAAAATAAATATAATGAAACTTTTCATATACTCTCGCATCTGTGTCGCGGGACTACGAGTGGACAAAGACGTGATATTGTTTCATAGCCCTGTGGCGATTTTAAACGGCAACGTTAATTAACTCCGGCGTTTATACAGATCACTTGATTTTATACACATGAAATCATTTCTGCCCGGGCGCGTGTTTAATTACCCTCTCCAGCGTGCTGCACACATCGCCCAACAAAAGTGATTCCAATAAATTATAATTATAGGATTTGCACAGAATGAGAGAAGGTATCAAAAAAAAAAAAAGTACGAAACTGGTTTCCTGTTGAGTAACAAGATTAGTTGATTTGCATTCCGAAGGCCGCACACACTCCGTTTTGCACAATTCCGCTGAAAATATCAACCGTTCGTATTTATTTTTTTCATCTCGCGCCTTTTGTTTGATTTTACCAGCGGAAGGTCGGAAGATAAGTTCTAAGTGGAATAACTTGTTGCTAGATATTGCAACGTTTAAGAAAACACTCCCGGCAATATTCAAAAATTGCAATTTGTATCATTTTAAATTTCAACAGATTGCTTATTATCTGCAACTTATTTATTCATATTTTTACTTTTCTCGTGCTTTTTTTATCAGGCAAAACGAAACATGCACATATAATAAATCACATATTTGCAACATATATGTATACATATGTTGCAATATAAATTTTATATAAAAATTAAATTCAAATGTATACACTTACATATGTAATTTACACGGAGAATATGTTAAATATATGATCATGTATATTACATATATATAACGGGCATATCCCTCAGACAAAAATATATTTTTTATATACGGAAAGAAAAAGGAAATTCGAAAATTATATATGTGATAAAAGGACCCCGCACCATTAACATTGGAAATTTGTGACCGGTGGATTTCGCGGATACATGTTCCAAATGAAGAATCATGTCATTCTGAACAATTCATGCCCTTTGAAAAAAATCGCTACGATGACTCTTTTCCGATTTACCGTCCATTTGAAGTTTTTTATTTTGACAAAAAAAATCTATTTTTTCCGTATTTTCTCAAGTACGATGTATTTCTTTTCTCGGATAACGTGTCAGCGTGGTTCCTGCAGATGTAAGCATGAGTGCATGCGAATGTAAATGAGTGCATGATGGCATGTTTGTATGTGTGCATATGTCATATGTGTCATACGTGCATGGCCATAAGTATGCTTTTAGCACACTTAAAATGGATTTAACTGTTCGCATGAATGCATGAGTGCATGAGTTTATAAGTGCATAAGTGCAAAAACGCATGAGTGCATAAGTGCATGAGTACAGGTGTGTATGTGTGTATGTGCTATAAGTGCATGTACCATAATTATGTTTATGTGAGATAATAGGTATCGGTTTCTTATCAAACGAGTCAGTCCCGCGGTGAACAGTGTAGTGCATGGATCTATTCTTTTCGGTGACAACTCATGTGATAAAAGTGTGATATTATATGTAAGCTTTTCTGTCTGGAACATTGTACTTCTTCGGTGAGTCATACATCTATAGTACTAATCTTTGCAAGTAATACTCAAACTATTCCTAGCATGCTTTAGAAGTTTATTTCTATTATTACAGATTTTTCCAGAATGGCAAATCGTAACCGTTTAGCCTGTTATGTATGTTCTACACTTTATAGTCGAAATACTATGACAAGAATTGATCGTGACGCCGATGAAGCGAAACGAATCATCGCTGTCAAAAGACGCATTGCGTTAGAAAATGAGAATATCAATGTTACAGATTTGACGAGAATTTGCATCAATTGTAATGATTCGATATCGTCTGAGATTGTTATGGCAGCAGATGAAAATGCATTGCAGTTGAATGTGCTATTCCCTATGCCATATCGAAAATGTATTTTCTGTGAGGGGGTTGATAACCTGTTATACCTTTCTACAGAAGCTCGTGTCGATATTTTCATTCAAAGAAACATATTCATACCTCATGGTATGCAATCATGCAGACAACACGTGACACAAAAAGGTGTTGTTGCTCGTCAGCTGTTAGCAGTTTTGCGTTTTACTGATCGACCATACGCTTTACCAAAAAGAGATGTACAGGCAATGTTGAACACAATGCGAGAAAAATGTATAAATCCATGGAGTGACATAAACGATTTCAATTTAACTGAAGAAGAATACTATACTCTAACTTCTCTAAGTGAAGTACAGTTCCTTGAACTGCTTAGTTTTTGTCGTCCTGTTTCTCGAGATGACAGTGGATTTCGATATGTCGAAGCGAAAGATTTATTATGCTTTTTGCTAAAACTGCGGCAAGGATTACCAGATGAATGTTTAAGGGTTATTTTCAAGTATTCTAGTCGTCAAAGTGTATCACTTGCAATAAGAACGGTTCTTGATTCGCTGTCGATCCACTTTACCCCTCAAAATATCGGTTTCAATTCAATCACTCGCGAAGAGTATATAGAACGGCATGTGACCGACTTCGCTAACCAGTTATACAATCCGTCTCCTGAAAATCGTAAAGCTATAGCAATTATCGATGGAACTTATGCGTACATTGACAAGAGTTCTAATTTTCGAGAACTAAGACAATCTTTTTGTATCCACAAACACAGTCACTTAGTGAAACCAATTATGATGGTTGCTCCAGATGGTTACATTTTAGATAT
The DNA here is from genome assembly GCA_025266255.1 of Trissolcus basalis. Lineage (NCBI taxonomy): Eukaryota > Metazoa > Arthropoda > Insecta > Hymenoptera > Scelionidae > Trissolcus > Trissolcus basalis. Next base: position 10,839 of record JAAMPD010002892.1, read on the forward strand.
ACATGGACCGTATTTTTCTGATAGTCAGAATAATGATGCTAGAATTTTAACACATCAAATGGAAAGACATGCACGAGAAATGCGTGATTGGTTTGAGGAGAATGATATCGTCCTTGTTGATCGAGGCTATCGGGATGCAATGCCTCTTTTACATGATTTAGGAATAGATTGCCGAATGCCATCTTTGCTAGAAGCCGGACAAAGCCAACTTTCAACCGAGAGTGCCAACAACTCGCGGTTAGTGACTAAATGTAGATGGCTTGTTGAAAGCAGAAACGGTCACGTGAAGTCTATTTTTAAGTTTTTTGACAAAACCATTGAAAAAGCTCACGTAGCACAATTGAGAAACTTCTACCGTCTCGCTGGAGCTCTCATCAATAGGTACCATCCAGTCATTCGGATGCAAGATGCTAATGTTGACCTAGCAAGACGTATGCTAGAAAAAGCTACAGAGCCGAACATAGTTCAAGCGCGTGTCGAAGCTGAAAATCTCAAAAGACGAAGAGGTGGCTGGATCAGACTCGATGGCAATCACGTTCGAAACTTCCCTAGACTCTTCATTGACCAACTCAGAGAAATAACGTTTGGCACATTTCAAATCAGATTATCCCGTTCCTATATTCAGGATAAAGTTATTCGCGACAATGATGATGAGTTCCAAATTGATCAATTATACGACGAGCCAGGTTTTATTAGAGTAAGAGTTTATTCAAGATTCCGAAATCGCAAAAAGCACCAGTTGTGGATTGCATTCAATGAAGAAGCCTGTGTAGTAGAAGAAAATAATATTTTCCTTGAGAATATAATAGATGGATATTTTTGTACATGTCAGTCTGGGGCGCGAACTGTCGGATGTTGTTGTCATGTAGCATCTATTTTGTGGTTCCTGGGCTACGCAAGGCATGAAAATAACATTAGGTATCCATCTGATCTTCTTATACGCACGGTTGACGATGCTGCGAACAGGAATCGACGATAAAATCGGAGAAAATCGTGTTTCACATATCAGATCGATATATAGATGAACAATATGAAGAGGGTTAAGTTGTCGGGTTCAATGTATAATTATAATTATTCGTTTTGTTCTATATAAACAGCTTCTGTTGAATTTATTCCAAGTTGACTGATAGATTTATACATAGAGATATATGAATTGTTAAACTGTCTGTTTAGACGTATTCAGATAATTATTTGTACTGTTCTATACTTAAACAGCTCCTGTTGGAGCCATTTTAGGTGTGCTAAATCCGACCATGCAACCTCCTCGCGGTGCACACTGGGTAACGCTAATGCTGGCGGTAACACGTGCATGCATTCATGTACACATTCACTTCTTCACTCATTCACTAATTCACTCATTCTTACATTGACTCGTGCACAAATGCACGCATCGTGCAAAAACGTATTCTCATGCACTCCTCCGGTATATTCGAAAATTGAAATATTTAGAAAAATACCCATAAAATTAATTTTTTATGTTAATTATAAAAAACTTTAAATGGTCGGTAAATCAAAAAAGACTCATCATAGCAATTTTTCGTAAATGGCATAAATTGTTCAGAATGAGATGTTCTTCCAATTAGAACTTGTTTCAAGAAAATCCACCGATACAC
>JAAMPD010002893.1:0-12440 GCA_025266255.1 Trissolcus basalis
GTGGACTACCTACCTAGCTATGAAAAGAATCGAGTTGCACTCAATTCCGCCGAAGGCTCATCACCAAGGAGGAACTAGGAATCAGCAGTGAAAGCATTCAAATATCATTTCAAGCGCATTCTCGGTAATTTTACTCCAGCCTGGGATGAGATGCGCACCATAGTGTGCCAGATTGAGGCCTGTTTGAACTCCCACCGTGTGACTGGGGAATGGCAGTCATCGTCGATGTTAAGCCAGGACAAGATGGCTTAGTGAGGAAAGTAACCGTTCGCACGAAATCATCAGAGCTTACACGCCCTGTCACAAAACTCTGCGAGCTTCCTCTCGACGAACCAGAAACATAAATTTGTTTTATTTCTGTTCTCACTGTACATACACCCATCCATGCATAATTTATGTTCGCTTTCACTTCATTTCGCACACCTCACAAACAATTTCAAAACACCATTTACATGCTTACATCGCTTTCACTGTTATTATAATCCTTGTGCTCATTGCTCATAAACTCATATCGCCCATTCCTTCCAGATGGATGATGACAACAGCTGCATTGACCTGGACAACGATGTTCATTTTACACCGGAGGATGAAGGCTTCTACGAACACAACGCCAGTGCCTTCGAACGTGATTGGATGAGATCAGAAACGCCAGTGACCGCGACCGTAACGTTCGCTCCTCCTTATCAATCATATACCACACGCAGGACACCACCCTATGTGTCCTACACGCCACGTGGTACTCCTCCATACCAGGCCTTCACACCTAGCCCTCTCTCTGCGTCATACACTGCCGAAGATGATAAGGGAGGTACTAAAGATGAGCAACGGTGCCTCACCCCTCGGACAAAGGCCGCCAGGAAAAACTTCCACCACACATGCAGCCTCCAGCTCGCAAAGCAACCAAAGCGGAAACCTACACGCCTACAGCTGCTGGGCGCGTGGACGAAGCCTCATCATCCCCAGCTAAAACCATACCGCGCGGATTACTACCGTTTTCTACGGACCAAGGTCCCGCGGCGACTTACACCCCTGGTAAGCAGATGACTGCCACAGACAGACAGCAGCCATTGAATTTCTGACCTCACGCCATTAACGTGGTGAGTTGAAGACTCCATCAGCCTCGGAGAAAAAACCCTGTCCCATACAGACTGCACTGGTGCTCTCAGAGACTTCTAGCGCTGCTGAAGCTCGAAGAACCACATAGGAGCAGACGGTAAAATTTTCTGGACGCTCGACAAAACCCAGCATTGTCAACCAGCTCATTTGGCCTGCGCCTAGCGTCTTCAGTTCCATGAGCCACAGTCACGAAGATCTGCTTCAATCTGCTCAGCAGCGACTCCCGTTGACGACCAAGCGAGCTCACGAACCTTCCTTTGCACAACCTCTGAGGAGCCCTTCACCCCCCGCTCGCTATTTTTGTCCAAGACCAGCCAGCCCAACCCCTTCAGAGCAATCTCTGAGCCACATCAATGAAACCGAAATGGAGGTGTATAAGTTCATCATTAAAGACCAAAATGAGACCACAGAAGAGCTGGAATCGCATGCCGAGATTATTGACTGGCAGTGTCGCCTTTTCCCCATTGACGGTGTCCCAGAGATCTTCACTGTGTTCCTGCACAAAGTACCCTACACGAAGGATCCTCTGCTTCGCGGACTACCTGTGCGCATGCACGTTCACATCCCCCTAGAATATCTAGAAGTAAAGGTGCATGTGAGTCATTGGAAATGGTTTTCTCGTAACCGCTACGGCAAGCTGGTCACTTACATGGGAAAGAGAGAACAATGCCGAGCTCGTCTCGCCTTCAAGGATCCTCCTGCAATCAGCCATGACCCTCGACTCGAGAGAGAGAACCGAGACTGCTGACCCTACTCAGCCCTCAGCAGCTACTGGAAGACCATCTCCTCAACACTCAGCTTCCCCTAGATGGAGACAGCCTCACCAACCGCCAGCCTCGCCTCGAAGAAGACCTCATGCTCAGTCATCAGCCTCACCGAGAAGATGGGCCGCTTCATCACCGTCATCTCCTGCGGCTGAAAGAAGACCTGCTCTTCCCTCTGAGGCCTCATCGTGGTAGAAGTCACCCGCATCACCTGCCGCATCATGTCAGCCGCTGACCTCACCATCGTCTAGCCCTCAGCCTAGACCGAGACTCTCCGGCTCAACGTCACCCGCACCCAGTGGGAAGAGAACCTCCAGGGAGCCGTCTTCACCCCGAGACGACAAGAGGAGAAGGCACTAGGGATTCATAGGGCTCGTGATCATTTAAACGCCCTGCAGTCGTTCAAGGGGGCCGGTGTGCAGAATTTGCATTTTAATCCGCTAGTGCCCTCTAGCGGACTCAGCTTAATTTAAAATGCTTTACTGGTTTTTAGATCGTTTATTGTAGCGCGTCAATCGGCCGTAGCTTACTGTTTTGGAGCATCTGTGCGCTCGGAATTTTCTGTTCTTTAATATAAATTGTCATGCTTTAAAGTATACCTGGATGTGAAGAGAAGAAAAAAAGGGTCTTGTGTGTATCGAGGTATAATTTAGTTCAAAATCTGTTTTACAGGTAGCGCTAAAATAGCATTTTTCTATCGTCGTGAGAGTTACATCTCAGATCAACTTATTCTCAGTTTATTTACTGTTAACAACACGTGCTTCGTAGAATGCCAAATTTATTGATGGAAGAAGGAAGAGAAAGTTCAAATAAACTTTCTTCTAAAAAAAAGTTCAGAGGAAATTAATTCACTTTGGACAAAGATAAGTCATTTACGAGTGCATCGGCGGAAAAAATAAAACAATACAAGTCGTGTAATTTGGACGTTGAACCATCGTGTGGTTATGTGATTTTACACTTCGCTATTGTTTTTATGTTTTTGTCAGACATTTAACAATGTAAAAGTGCAACAGTAATGTTGTGCAGAATTTGCATTTGAATCCGCTAGTGCCTTCTAGCGGACTCGCTGCAAAGTTGGCAGTTCGGCCTTTTCGGCTGCGACTGCCAGGCCGACTCGGCCCCGTTCAGTTCAGTCTGAGCGTTCCGACAACTCGCACGCCTTGCAAGCTGAAGCCTCAAGCGTGCCACCTAACCTAGACACTTGCGTGCAGCAACGAACGTTTTCTTTTGCCAGAGTTTGCGACCGTTGTCGCCAAAATTAACAAGCAACCGTTGTCGCCAAATAAAAAAAGCGACCGTTATCGCCACATCAAAGCGACCGTAGTCGCCGACATTTTTGTGACTGTTGTTACCCAAAACCATTTCTGGTCACTGAAAAGCCCGACCAAAGTCGGCTATTATCAACAATTTTTAAGGTGAAGTACACAACATTTTTTCTTTCATTTGTTCAAATAAATGAACGAAAAACATCGATTTCGTGTTTCATTTTTGTTTCCAAGCCTAATTCGATCTCAACCCCATGAAGATACAGTCCACTCATTTAATTTCATATTTTTAAAATTAAACAACAAAATTTTTCTCAATATTAATCAAAATATTGTTCAGATGTCAAATTTTCTCGAAGTGCTCAACGAGGTGTTGGATTCAAACTCATTGGTAAATGTTATTGCAATGAGTATTCTATTGGATCTTCTCCCCTCATTAATGCAGCATACGAAATAAATCTTTGTTTGTTGTTTGTTATGCGATTATGTGGGCTCGATTTAAAAAGTATTAACCCTTTTTCAATCTTATGGAGTTGTGTGCTGGATTTTCAATAACGTTGTATTACAACGTGTTGGACAATTTGCACATCGCTTCAAAAAGTGTTTTCAAAAATGTCTGTGAAAAAGCAGCTGAAGAAGAAATTGTGAAAAATAGGCTTCAAGGAAACGAACCAACACATCTAACAGTATGGTTCATCTTTCTTTGGAGTGGCATTTCTGATCGGCAAACACACCAAAAAAATATAAGAAGTGGAAATAAAATCTTTCTGGTGCCAGAGCTGCAATTTAAAAAAAGGTTCACTAGATTTTGAAGAGTGGTACGAAGGTCATCAAGCAAATTGTAAAGAAAATGATGAAGGTAGTGCTGGAAAAATGGAGGTCGACGCGATCAAAAAAAAATTTAACGTTTGCATGAAACTCTCGGTGTGAAATATAAATACTACATCAGTGACGGCAATTCAAAAACGTTCAAAGGCATGATCGATTATAATCCATATTCAGATGTACAGTGCGAAAAAAAAATAATGCGTTGGGCACGTTCAAAAGCGAATGGGAACTTGGTTGAGAAATGCATACAAGGAGCACAAAGGAATTGACAGCGAGGGACAAGGGAAGTTGACCGAAAAGTTGATCAAGGATTTAACCATATATTATGGTCTAGCAATCTGACGGAACACCACTTCAGTTGAAAATATGAAAACAGCAGTTTAAGCCACATTTTTGCAAAAAACTGACAACAAACCTCAGCACGATACTGTCCGCCTGGAAAAAATAGCTGGTGTACTTCGCAGGTGGCAAAAGCGTTGGGCAAATTGAAATCTTATCAACATAAACCGTCCCTGACACCTCAAGTTCAAGCTGCTATACGTCCGATTTATGAGGCCCTCTCAGATGACAATTAACTTAATCGATGATTAGGAGGAAATAAGCAAAATTCAAACAAAAGTTTCAATTCATGTATTCGGCGATTAGCGCCGAAACATTTTCATTGTGGCGGAAAAACAATTGAATTTGCCACCTACATCAGCGGAAGCATTTTTATTGAGGGATACATTTCAGTACTCAACATCATGGACACCATAAAAATTCATATTGGGCCATATACCCATCGATATTCCATGACGCCTGACGCACAGCGCATCAATTTTGCGGAGCGAAATGTCACCCTGGCGGCACGAGCGTCGATTTCTCAACAACGCTAAACTGATGAGATGCAAAATTTCACTTTTAAAGAAGAAGAAGGTGGTACAGAAATAGCTTATCAAACGTAAAGTTCATAAAATTTTATTAATTTTACTATGAAACTTCTGTAAAACGTTGAACGCGTTTATCTCAAAACCAGTTCTTTCAAACTGGGCAAAAAGATTAAGCTCAAACTACTGAACCGATTTTATTTTTTTTTTGTTCAGAGATAGATATTATTTCTGTGGCTGTGAGGAATAATCAGTTAAGTGGTATAGAATTTACATATACACTTAACTGGTTTTTCCTCATAGTCACAGATTTATCAGAGCTTGTACCACTTTCAACCATATAAATTGAAAATGAACATATCTTAAAGCAAGCTGAAGTGCGAAAAAAAGGGTCAAAAAATGAACTCTTTTCTCTCATCGCCGCCTATTTTGTTATTTTTCAATATTTTAGTTTGAAAGTGGGACAAGCTCCAGATAATTTTATTGGCTTTAATAAATCGCTGATGGCATTCATTTCAGATCACTCTGACGACCTGCATTTTTCTGCCCGTTTGGCCATGCACGCCCGACACTGTGCCGACTTCAGCCCAATAAATTGAGAAGTATGATGTTTTTCTCCAGCAAAATTCACGATGATCTGCTATGTATAATAAATAATATATGAAAATTGAGAACAATCAGTTATTATTTTTCCCCTCATAAAAATTCGCGAAAATACCTTTTTTTTTCGTGGAAAAAAAGTAAATGTCCCCTCACATTTTTAGGCAGTGTCTGCACTAATATTAGATATTATCAGTCTGACTTAAACTAAGCATTCATTTTATTTCTGAAATATTTGATTGTTAAAGTCATCCATTGTAAAATTTGACCTGTTATGCAATCTTGATGACAGTCGTCAAAGAACAATGTAAAGTCAAAGAACAGCGTCTGTTTATATTATGACTGTCAAAATTCACTTTCATTCGAATTTCAAGCGTTGCTTCATTTAAATGTTTAGTTTGCTTTCCAGCCGTTTATCTATATACGAGCGCAACCTTTCACTATTTTGATTTCGGTTCCGACCCAATAGATAAGAAATTAGAATAGATTTCAAATCACTTTCACTTTTGTTCCATTCTTTGGAAACGAAGCAAGAAATCGAAAACGGCGAGAATTATTTGAACATTCTCGCCAACAGATAAAAAAAATAATTCGAAAAAATAATTTTAGACCCATAAAGAATCGAACTCGTTTATATCAAAAATTAATAAAAATTAAATTGATCTAAAAATGCTGAGTTGAAAAGTAGTAACAAACAAAAAACAGAAAAATTGAACAAAAAATTCGATCATACTACAGTTTCCAGTATAGTAATTTTACTAAAATTGTGAAAAATGTAACTTATTATCAAAAATCAAATAAAGAAATGAGATATGTATTTCTAAAAAATTTTAAATTGAAAAAAAATCAATCACGAGATTCATTAAACGTATATCAAAACAAAAATCATGTTAATGAAACAAATCGAATTGTTTTTTAGATGATTAAAATTATTCTCAAAGAAATTAAAAATGAAAATAAAAATTGAAGAAAAATACTCCTTTTGTATTTTAGACTGCTAGAAGTCTTTTGAATAATTTTAATAATCGAGAACAAAGAAAAACAAACAACTTCAATCGAATAGAATAGAATAGAAGAATGAAATTTATTTGCTCTATAAAGGTACACCTTTGTAGCAAAGGGGTGTATATAGTTAAACATTTCAGTAATACAAATTTTCGGTTCACATCCAGTTTTTCACAGTTTTTCTAAAATATAAAAAAGTTCTCTTAATCTATTGTGATTTGGCGAATGTGCAACATATTGCAGTAAGTTATGAGATCTATAATGGTCATAGACTGGACAATCAAAGAGAAAGTGTTCAACTGTTTCAGGTACATGAAGATTACAAATTGTATAGGTCGCCTTCTGGTCAATTCTGTAAGTACCGTATCTAGTACAAAATCTGGTACCATGGATAGAAGATAAACGAAGTTGTGCAAATATCTTTGCCATATAAAATTCACCACGAACCGACAAGTACCAAGCACGTTGATCGGTGAGCGATCGAACAAGTTTAAACGACATAGAGGTTGATTGTTGCAAGTTCATAACATCGATAAATTTCAAATGTGTGAAATAACGGTCGCAGGTAGTTTGTTTATGGATTTGCAGTGGTCTGCAGACATATTGTCTCAGACGTTGGAAAAACCGATGGTCTGTAAGAGAGCTTCAATTTGGCTAACCCAGTTTAACTGAATTGGTGTGTTCGCGCGCTTGTGAAGATGAACTTGACGCAAGAGACAAATTTAGGCAAGTCTACGCGGATCTGATTCAAGTAGAGTTACAATCCAGGCCCAAGTGGCTTGGAAGATCTTAAACAAAAGTTCAACTAGGCCGAGTTCCAATCTCAGGGCTGCATTTTGTGTGTTCGCCGGGAGATTTAACAATCTTTTGAAAAATGATGTTTGGATAATTTCGATTCTATCTAGGTAACGCAGGCCCTAAAAGTGGGCTGCGTATATGAGAGTAGATGTGACCATTTAATCAAAAAGCTTCACTTTGGAGTCCCAGGAATCGCATTTACTACCGGACAACATGTTCAATGCCGCACCTGCCGCTAGGCGCGCCTTGTTATTGCGAATTTGGAGGCACGAGCGCCCAGGGATGAATTAAAGAATTTCACACCTAGGTAGTCATACTCTCCAACTACTTTGATTTCCTGGGGTCTAAGGTGAAATTTCTTTTTTATTTTTCTACCGCCATTGCGAAAGTTTACAATTTGTGTTTTGCAAGTATTTGTACAGAGTTCATTCATATCACAAATATCATTTACAGCTATCAACAGTTTTCTCATTCTCGATGGTGTGTCTGCTAAAGCGACCGCGTCATCTGCATACAACATCAATAGAATGTCGGTGGTGCCGTCAATATTTATACCGTCTAGAACTTTTGCGCGCAAACATGTTTCGAAATCTATGATAAACAAAATAAAGAGGAGCGGGCTTAGGGTTTCACCTTGTAGCACGCCCTCTGTCACTCTGATTTCCGCCGAGAGGTCGCTGCTGAGTCTAACTTGAAAGGACGCGGAGTCATACAAAAATTTGAGTATGCAAATGAACTTCGGACTCACTTCTAGGGCGTACAATTTTTGCCAGAGAAGTGAGTGCAAAATTGAATCAAACGCTCTTTTGAAATCAATGAAGAGCGCGTATACGTGTCTCTTATTCAGGCGCAGTTGAAAATGTATCGCGGATTGCAAGACAAAAATATTTTCATAGCAGCCTTTTTTCTGGCGGAAACCATTTTGACTTGTCAAAAGATGTCGTTTGTCGACATCCATGTCCCTAAACGCGTACAAAGTATTTGCGTGAAAAGTTAACATATATGATTGCAAAGAACTATCCCCCTGTAATTTGAAGGGTTCTTCGGATCGCCTTTTTTGTGCAATAGAGTGAGAACAGAACGGGACCAGACATCGGGGGTCCTTCTGAAGTTCAATACGTTATCAAATAAAGATTTTAGATAGATTAGTGTTGTTTCGGGAAGATTTTTATAAAAATCGATGTTAATTCCATCTGCACCCGGGGCTTTATCAGACTTCATTTTACTCAGAGCACTTGCGATTTCTGAGATGCTAATTTCGCGATCAAGGTCCCTATCGAAGACACCAAAATAGGTGAGCTTGTGAGGAACGATGATCAGGTATGTGTTCATATAAAAATCCTCCCATTCGGACATCGATATTGGATTTTTGCGAGACGTTTTTCTATCAAAAAATTTTATTGCGGTCCAAAATTCTTCAGCATTTTTTGAATTTGCACATTTGTCCTTGATCGTTTGTCTGTACTTTGATTTTTTATTTTCGATAACGCGTTTATAATTTGTTTGGGCTTGGATATAAAGCAATTTGAAAAAATTGGCATAATGATTTTTCGCTAATGAATTATGGGCGGTTTGCATAGCTTTCTTTGCAGAAAAACACTCAGAGTCATACCACGGTTTAATGAATTTATCTAAAAATGTAAAATTTATAGTTTTTGTCATATTTGCTTGCCGTGCCATATTTGTAATTGTCGAAAGTAAAAGAGAGTTTTGTTCATTCAGAGAGGTAGTTGTGGAATAAACGTCATGTAAAGTTGGTAGATTTTCCAAAGCTAGGTCACAGTATAAACTTAAAAAATTTGGGAGCCATTCCAATTCAGTCACGCGGTTAACAACTTAATCAGTCTGACAAGACACTATGGCTGGTAACGGTATATTGATGACAATAGTCAAAGGGTTGTGATCAGAAAGAGATGGTATATTTATAACTTCAAAATCTATTACTAAACCGACAGAACGGGAATCTATCCAGGCGAGATCAATTACACTGTTGCCAGAAGTGCCACAGAAAGTGAATTTACCAGTTGAGTCACTAGGGGATCTTCCGTTCAACAAAACAAAATTATTTGCAAACATAAATTCAACTAATTGTTTACTTCGCGTATTTACAACTTTATCGATTGAGTTTCTCAGAGGGAGTAGGTTTGTTTAACAGGTAATAGCATTATCAATTTCTCCGAGGCTACCCAATCTAGCGTTGAAATCTCCCAGAATAACAATCGTTCTGTTCGGAAGCCTAGAGTATATGTCGTCAAGAGTCAGTTGCGGTATGTCTAAACATTGAGTAAAACCACAGTTCGGTCGCATGTATATCATACCTAAAATCAGTTCAAAATTATTTACGATTGCTTTTACAAATATCCACATAAAATACTTAGCTATCACATCAAATTTCACATATTCAGTCTTTGTCAGGAGTATTCCGCCAGAGGCTCGGCCAGTATCCTTTTCCCTTGTAGCTTGACAGGAGATGAATTCTCGGTTTGTCCAAGGGTGTGGCAGTTTGGTGATAGCGGTGGACATCCAAGTCTCACAGATGCCTACGACGTGCGAATCTAGGAGACGATCGAAGTCATTCAAGCTGCCGAAACCTCTCGCGTTCCAGAAGGAAATACTCAGTCTGCTGGCTGTGTTGAGTTTTTTGTAGGGATCGCAGCTCTAGGTTGCTTGTGGCTGTGCTTTGGTGGCGCCGTAGTTGGTGTCCAGGATTTTCGCCGCTCGTCCCAGGCGTACCATTGATTATCAATTGGGATGAGATAGTTTCTGATCTCAACTTTCTTTCTCAGATCTCGTTCTCGTTTCGCCTTGCCACGTACGAGTTGGTTCATCTTCCTTTCCGCCGGAGAAAAATCTGGCTCGATGTATATAGCCGTGTTCTTCAGGGCCTCTTTCTTTTCTCGGAGCATTTTCAATTTATTGTCCCAGCTGTTGATTGTCACGCAAGTCTTGGAAATTTTATCGGATTGGAAGACGATTTTCGCCGAGGAGACGCAGTCCGTCAAGTCGTAGAACTTTGCAAAAAAAGCCTTGACCTCGTTCAGCAAATCAGCCTTCAAAAAACGTTGGTCCTTTATCATCACGTTGCACTCACAATGTTCGCGTTCTTGCCTCTCCCGGTAGTTGCGGAATGCCTGTAATTCGGTGTACATTCGTTCTTGGATCTTCTCGTGGGCCTCGATTTTCTGTTCCAGTAAGCGGGTATTCCTCCTTGGTTGTATAGTTTTGTTCGAGATTTGTCACTTTTTCAAGCAGCAGGTCTCAATCCGCTTTGCCTTTTTCAACTATGGATTTCACTTTTTCGATTTCCGACTTGGTTGTTTTGTCGTTCGCATCCATTTGGGCCTTCAGATCGTTGAACTGTTCCATTGAGTTTCTGTTCATTTTGTTGAGCATGTCCATGATAGCTGAGGTGGAGGCTGGATCCATTTCGTTGACTGTCTGTAAGACATCAACGTCAGAGGTAAGGCTCATTGACATCTTAAGCTGTTTGGGGCTGCTGTTCACTTCGGGACCATCGGTTTGTTTCCTCTTTCTGGGCTGAGTAAATTTCGTTATTGAATGATTCGTGACTGCGACTAATTAGAGTTTTTGTGCGTTTGAGCGGTGACCGCGCTTGCGATCCTCTGGTATTGGTGTGCTGTTACAAGAGGTGTCAGTGGAATCCCCCTGGCGCCAATTGGCGGAAGCGTCATGCGTCGATTTCAAAATCGGGGTGGAGAAATCTGGATTACCGACAGTGGTTGGTGTAGCTTCAGAATGCTCTTGCGAACTCATCACATGCGCTGATTGGTCCAGATTGGATGCAGTCAGCTATCAAATGTTTTTCAGAGATAGCAGTACGCTGTAACAGAAATCCCAGACGGGCGGGAGAAGAGCAAAGTGCTGTCGCTTACTAAGATGTAAATTCGAATGTACAAGTGATTCGTACAAAAACAGAGCTAATAAGGTTAGCTTGTTTGTTGCGTACAAAGTTTCCGAAAAGGGTGTAAAGAGTTTTTTTCTTTCCGTAAGGGTTAAAAAAGTTTTTAAAAATCAAATAAAGAAATAATATATGTATTTCTAAAGAATTTTAAATTGGAAAAAAAATTAATCACGAGATTCATTAAACGTATATCAAAACAAGAATCATGTTAATAAAACAAATCGAATTTATTGTTTTTTAGATGATTAGAATCATTTTTTAAGAAATTAAAAATAAAAATAAAATTAAAGAAAATCTCCTTTTGTATTTAAGACTGCTAGAAGTCTTTTGAATGATTTTGATAATCGAGAACAAAAAAACGAACAAATATACTTTAATCGAACAAACAAAACAATCAACGAAAGTTCCTGTTAGAAAAAAAAGGGTCTAGAAAAAACAGCCTTTATCATGGTAGCTAACAAAAATAAAACAACCAATGGGACGTAATCTACACACCTGTTCTTGAAATGACTCAAAGAAGCAACACCGACCCTGACATTATTGTCCGAACTATCCGCTGAAACAATCAGAACAAAAGATTGTTTCAGTCTACCGAATCAAACACCTAACTCTGAATTATTATGTCAGTAGTAAGCTGAGCGATATGGGACCGGATTTGCATATCATTAGCGGAGCAGAACGTACCGTACGTACGTACGTACCTACGAGCATCGGTCCCATATCGCACATTTTCGGACGACCTTGTCCTTGCCTAAAAAAGTGAAAGGAAAATTCATAGCGCAACTACACTTGCGTTATAGATGAATGATTTTTGTATTGAAATCTTTTATTAGAATATTACAAAGAGGATGAAATTTATGTACGTAATTTTTAATATCAATTGATTTTTTTTAATGAATCGGAAAAAATCTTATTTCACATAAGTTTGAATATGAATTTCGTAAGTGTTTTCACAACACTATGTTGAATTTTATTTGTATATAACATGAATAGATTTTTTTTTTGCAATATAAAGCAAAATCCATGAAAACTCTTTTGAAATACATTTGACCGTGAATCTTGTGTTCTGAATGGCATCTATATACGTAATGAAATTTTTTTGGTGGTAAATCTATTACATCGTATATTAATTTGCATGGACCAATTTTATTGGCCAAACCCGAAATTTTCGGAGGAGAGGGCATTTTCCGAGACGTGTTAAATAGCGGAAACTGATGTCCGGAAGAGTCATAGTTCTCCATAGTTCACCATGGATTCTCAGCTTATCTTGTGCGGT
>JAAMPD010002894.1:0-12436 GCA_025266255.1 Trissolcus basalis
ACTCTCATAAGAGTAAAAATTACTACATCGATTAAGCAAAATTTACTCACTTCTTAGTAAATTTTACTAAGTAAAGTAAAGTAAAAATTTTACGAGTAAAATTTTTACGGAACATTTAGTGAGCACGTTTGATAGAAATATATAGTAAAATTTAATACATTATTTTTCTCCGTGTAACATATTTTTCTTTTTTTTTCAACAAAAATAACTTAAAATCAAGCAATTTTGTAACCAATTTTTGCAAAATAACATTATGCAAGAATGCAATTAGGGAATAGTCGGTTTTTTTTGAGATATAAATATAGTCTGATTGATAAATTGATATTTGTGGTTGCTTTTTGGGTTGGGAATTTAAAATAGAAAAGCTCTTAAATTTGTGGCTTGCATATCTCAAATGGATCATTAATTTAGATTCATCAGTCTGACAGTTTGAAACGGCCGAAATGATTTCTCCTTAAATTGCATCACAGCAGTGATCATCAAACAACAAATACAATAAACGTAAAAGTCATGCACGCAACGTTTGAAATAGATTACAGTGTGTACAACACGAGAAACGATAAACTGTTAAAGCATCATAAACAATACAAGAGAACACACGACTTGACATCGTGTTAAATGGACTTTTTCTCCCGTTTCCCACCAGCGAAAGTTTCGAGAAAGGGATGCATTTCGGAGGGGAGGGGGGGTGGAATCGATACAGCAGCGATACAGCGACCGATGTCTCGAAACTCGAAACAGTGGTGCGTGCGCAGCCCCGGTTTCTCACATTACAACAAGCTCTTGATATAATATTACATATCAGTCACGAGTAACCAACGTTAATAAACTTTATTGTACAAGTGCACACACATTTTTATGGTATACTAAACCGGAATAAGCTCTAAAACGTAACAATCCTTTTAGACCGTACACGGTAGATCCAATATGTTGTAATCAAAAAAGCTATAACAGTTATTGCAAAACAATTTCTTTCCCTCCTTTGATAAAAGTAATACGAGTACTCAAAAATTTGTTTCAAAAAATATTTCAACATTTTTTTTCTGTTTTCAGTTTCAGCTTTAAAGCCCTACTGAATTTCAACCAATGGAGTTACTTTAATTGTATTGTACTTGGTCATTGGATGTCAGTTGCAAAAACGTGTTCTATCAATTGAAAATTATAAACATTCGGTACAGCGTTTCAGACCTTTGGCCACATAGTTAATTAGCCCATTGAAATTTCATTGCTCTTCAAAATCTATTCTTCAGAGCCGGGATATAATTGCAGTTATAATCGTGTCAAATAATCACCGATTCATTCAACATTTCATGAATATTCCTCGTGGCGGGATACAAAAGTTAAAACCTGCAATGGCGCAAGAACTCGTTTCGTTTAATTTGACAGGTTCACTTGGGATTGTTCTTTGATAATGAATTATAATTTATTGATAAACGTTGTTGTTTTCTACCATGCATTAAGTGCATAATAATATCGAAATTATATTTGTATTCCATCGATGATGTTTCATTGTATCAAATTTAGTGGGGCGATGTGATGCAATGTAAATCCTACATAACACAGGGTTCAATTAATATGCGGTTATTGAAATCGCATTAATGCAAATAAGATTTATACATGACTGTTCTACAACAATGAGATCTTATCTGCATGAATAATTCTTGATTCTACATAATTATTCTAACGGTGTAATCTCATTCAATAACTTTTTCATTCAATTGACGATATTAAAACATACTGAATGACAACGTAATCCTCATAACGACATTTCGTGACATGAGTGCTTTTTATAGTACGATCAAAAACCATTCACTTTGAACATCCATTTTTTTTCACCCACCAAATATGATTATCTGGATTTTTACGCGGGTAACAAATACTAAAATATGCAGTCTTAATGAGACTAATTATTAAATAAAAATGCGTCGAATTATTTTTTTTATCCAATTTATCTCAAAAGTGGAACAACAAATTTTTAGAGAAAATTATTTTGTTTTGTATAACAATATTTAATCTCGTACTCATGTACGAATAAATGAAAAAATATATTTCGGCTAAATAAAGACAAACTGAATTAATAAAATATATTTATTGCATCAGAATTTCTATTTACAAATTTTGACATATTTCAAGATGAATTTTCGTCAACAAAAATATATTAACGATGAATTAAAATTACATATTTGTGTTCCCAGATAAATAAAAATGAGTGGATAAAAAAGATAAATGGAGTATCTAGATATTTACAATCGTTTTTTGATAACTGTTTGCAAAAAATGTACAAACGTATACAAGTTTTGTTATTTTTGCTATATAACAAGTAATATAGAAATAAAAATTGAAGTGCTTTGGAGTTATTAAATAGTGAGATTGTTGTTGGAGCAAATTTTGTCATCTAATAAAAGAATCAAAACATTGTTTCGGTCCGTCGTTTTTTATAATTTTTTATCAAAATATCAATGAAATTGGATTTTTTATTAACCCGCGTTATATAGATCTGAGACTGCGTTGAATCCCACAGAACTTCAACTCCAATGTAATGCTCAGACACATACACAAATGAAAATATTTCTATTTCTTTATATGAGTAAGATTAGATCGGAGAAAATGAGTACACGAAAAAATATATACGTTTCAATAATAACAATCAAATGTATTCTACAAAAATTTCGTCGACAAAAGGTCAATTGGGGTAAGAGTGACACATGGGGTAAAATGTGACACCTTGTAATTTTTTTATTAAAAACTTAGATATTTTGCATATTTTGTTTTGCATACGTGTTCAATGACTAATAATAATTTATAAAATCAATTTGAATCATATGGAGTTGTAAAATTGATAATGTTATTCAAATTGTCACAATTACCCCATAGTGTCATTTTTACCCCGGTTGACCCAATTCGAAAATAGCATTCTATTATACAATAATTATTTCAGAATTAACTTTTTAAGTACACATAGAAAAAATGAATATAAAAATTATAAAAATACTATAAATGAATAGTATAAAAATTACTGAACTCTTCAATGGACAAAACCAAAATTCGACATAAATTTTACTGAACTTTTTAATAATAAGATGTTGAATTTTTGTTTTGCCAATATTAGTTACTGAACAGTTCAGTGAAAATTAATAATTTTCAAAGAAACTTTTCTCTACGTCTAAAAATTCAAACAAAATATAAAAAAAAATACTTCGACAGTACTGAAAAAAGCACACGTAATTTTTTCACTATAATGATAATGTAACAAAGTGTTTTGCCATGTTATTTTTTCAATAAGGATAACAACCATTGAAAATGCCAATGACAAAATTTTTCGCCACATTAACCCGAAAAGTAACACGACGAAGATTGTATAAAAATGTCTGTCTTTGCGAAAATTTGAGATGATTTTTGATAATTAAAATTCATATATGCTGTTGCGCATGCAATTGCAAAAGGAAATCAGCATCCATTACAAATGACAGATATGACGATTGCCAGTAGCAGAGTAGAGCGTATTGATAATGGGCAGGCGTCGTTAAAGCACGAGAGAGCTGGTTTATTTAAACTCATATTTGGTAATGCGCTTAAATCGTAAACAACGCTAATCTCGGGAAATCCTGTCGCAGCCGCGCTTCCGCGTAATCCGTGTGTAGTATGCGCCGAGAGATCGCCAAAGTCGAATTTCTGTATGAGCTCTGTGTTGATGTGTATCTACATGCGTTCACGTTCGCCCACGCGTACGTATGTGTTTTGCAGGACGCGGCCATCACAACGTAAACGGCACTGCGTGACTCGACTGCAAATTTGGCAAAAACGACGAATAACATGCCGGCTAATGTCGAGTGTATGTGTGCACTCACTGTGTGTTGATCAGACCCGAATCGCAATGCTGGGTCTAATTGCCGTAACTACTATATCCTAGCTATTGCGCGCATGCTGCGTTTGTTTCGCAGACATTTCACTTAAACAGTTGTTCGCGACTATGAGCGCCATTCGTTTCCACCCAGGGGACAGGTGTCCCTTTTATTTTTTTTATTTTCACAAAATTCTGATCACTCCATATGTCAGCTCCCGCAACTTTTACATTCGGCGACGAAAAACGAACTTTTTATATTTAGTTACGTTAATCCGAAAAGCGATGCTGAATTGGCGAAGATTTTTGATGAAACAAAAAGTGGGGGGATATCAAGCTGGCGAGTTAACTTTCGACTAATCTTCGATATTTTTCGTGCAATTAACCATGTTTATATTATTGATGCCTGAAATCAACGGCAAAGTTTGTGCTAGAGAATTATCCGAAATCAATAAGAGCAGTGTGATGCGTTCATTTCAAATTGCATGGAAAATTTTAGATCAATGCGTATGAAATCATGCGAAAATGCTTAAACAATTGATACTCATACATCGCATCATCACGCCCAATTTTTACAATCGAATGATTATAATTACTAATTAACCTCCCGGGCAGCTATTTCCATTCTAATTGCGTAGATAAAACACGCCCAACTTCCCACGGTGTTCGAGCATGACTGTATGACGAAAAATTATCATTAATTTTTGTTTTTTTTTTCTTCAACAAATGAGCAATTGTTTTTAATCAATTTTTGGGAAGAAAATTCACTTTTGTCAACTGACGACAAAAATCGCATGGTTTAAATGTTCATTTCCGCTTTGAAATCTTGCAGAGAATCGCATGATTATGACGTTACACACTTCTGAACTTGTGTCTTATGAATTAAATTATAAACTTTGACTCTTCCTGTTAAAACGCTATTTCAATTAAACTGGATATAACAACATTACAGTCCAAATCACAACATGAAGAGAAACTAACATTCATGAGCTAACTTTTTCTCATCATTATATACCTAACTACAAAGAATAATGAATAACTAATACTTATAAATGTTTGTTTAGTGTCTTACGTTTATTGGTGTTTTCGGTGAAAGAACCCTTTTTTCCAAAGTCCGTGAGTGACATAAAAAAATGTGTGTTTGCATGTGATACTAACCTAAGGAAAATTTCAAAACATTGGACATTGTAGGTTATGTTTTCAATTTTCAGAATATTGACTGATAATTGTTTTAAATTCAAAATCGTCAGTTTGAAAGCAAAACAAAATGTTTGTACACAAAATAGTGCTCACAAACTATTCAATGTCTATAAATGAAGAAACATTTTTTCACATCCAGCTTTTGTGAATATTTATTGTTAGTAAACAAAACAATGATTTTTTTACATAAAACAATGATTACGAATATTCAATGTTTATATAAACTGAACAATGTTTGTACATATTCAATGTTGGTCAATGTATGTAAACAAAACAATTTTTTTTTAATATTAAAAATTTCGTTAATATTCAATATTTTTAAACAAATGATATTCGCAAACATTTAATATTTGTAAACAAAATAATTTTTAAAAGTTTTTGAAGTTTGTGAATGAAGCGATGTTTTTCTTTAAGATTTATGAATATTGAATGTTAGTAAACAGAACAATGTATAAGTAAACACTGAATATTCAATGTTTATAAACGAAACAACGTTTACAAATATTTGAATATTTGTAATGTTTATAAACATTTGAATATTTCCAAACAAATAAAAAATTTCGTTTGTTACTCTATGTATTATAATCCGTTGATAAGTAAATTTGAATAAATAAATGTTTTTGTTATCTTATTCAATCTTATTTTTATACCAGCTCACTTACCTAACTTAAGATTAACTTTATACTTTCTAACGCAACTGTGGTTCCAAATTTTTTTTATTCTCATAACACTCAGGCTACACGTTTCTTCTGTTCTCTTTTCATTTGTTTGAGACATCAAAATTGTACAAAAGTCAAAACATTGCTATTGACCAAAACTTACACAGCCATATCGTTATAGTTTTATAGGATGATTCTTGACGACTGATAGAATAGGGTTAACCGAACACTGTTTTCGTACGTCAGCAGATTAATTAATAAGGTAGATTTATATTCTTAGTGAATCGATGCGAAATAAATCGGTGTGGCGTGTGCGAACGAGAGGCGAAGTGTTGGACTGATATCGGCGAATTGGTAGTGAAAGAGCAGGCATGGAAACGAAAGGAGTGAGAGGCAGATTAATGTGAAGCCGTCAGCATTTAAACAAAGCTTCGCACAATGGCCACACATTGGTGACACCAGGAAGGTGGTCGGGGACCAAGCAGTGGCCCGGTTTAGGTTATCCAGGGGGCAGGAAGGGGTTGACTGGTCTGGATATATTACCTAGCACTCGTGGCTATCACCAATGAAATTCGATGCACGATCACGTACAACCTATTACGAGAGCCAGAAAAGTATTCACTCGAACATTCACTTTGCATTCTATGTTTTACATGTTTCCTTTCTGTTTGTGAAACAGAAGATCTCCGAGCATGAAATGTACCGATGGAAATTTGATCTTGAACAGAGAGAACAAAATCGAAAATAAAGGGATTTCCCCTTGGGTTCAATAGCAACAATTTCATCGCCCGATACTTGGGTTCTTTTCTAAATCAAGTTGTTTTCGCTTATAAATATGAACTCGCGTTTTCACAAATCATAAGAAAACGGGCAGATTCAGTGTAGAGTAAGAAAGCGTTGCCTAGCTGTCGTTGTGATCTATATGTGTATATATTTTACATGAATATGACTTGAGATTCGTGTATATAACGTTTGGCATCAACGATAAAATATCCGTTTCGATTTTGCAAAATTGATTTTTATGCATTGATTCGAAACTTTTATCTCCGTGAGCTATGAGCATCATTTCACGGGAACGCGCAATTTCCTGCATTCTCATAAAATCATTTACTTGAATTTCATTTGCGATTGTCCATGTAACGTCCAAACATTTTTGCATAATACGAGCGCTGGTTATTGCGCAGCGTTGAAAGAGCCATCGTTAAATTTCAAGTCGGAAGTTACAAAAGTCGAAATGAATGTCGCCTCTCCCGATGTATATTTTTTCGACGTACGCTTGGTTAAGCGTGGAATTCGGTCTCGCAAATTGAATTGTTGGAAGTATTAATTTGGGTGTATGCAGCCCGCATGAAACGAGATAATAATGCTAAGATCGGGGAAAACAGCAAAATGAAAAGGAAATTGTCCAGTTCGGTATTTGCTCTGGTCTTAGCCAGACCAAAATGCTGCTATAGTATCTGGCAGCCAACCCCTTTTAGCATGGGCACTTTGGCAAACGCCGATCATCGCATCCGCCGTTTTATATTTGCATTGCCGCAGCGATATTGCGAAATCCGTTGGCGCGGATCAGCTCTGATTATAATTTGTAAAATAAATACAAACTGTTCCGTTCGGCATCTCCGACTCGGCTTTCACGCAGTTCAATGTAATTAATGATATATTCAATAACGCATGTTTGCTACACAAAAGCTCATACGTTATGGACGTTTATGTCCAACGAAAAAGTTCATACAAAAAACCAACCATATATTCCATTTTCCGAGAAATTCTTTTTCGTTTACCGCGTTTTTTTTGTTTTTTTTTTCGTTTTTGTTTTTACCCTCTTTTTTTTATTCCGCATTGCTGCACACTCAGTTTGTTGCTTTAAGTTAATAATAAATTTTTAAATGAAAAACGTCAAATATTAAACGACTGAAAGCAATTTCCCGGAAGAAGATGAATGGAATGTATTGTAAATGAAAGTTTTGCCGCACACGACAATATCCAGGGTCCGTCAAGGGTATTTAATGGAATTAAAAAGAGGCTTCGTTTTGGTACAAAATGCCGTCTCCAATGAAGGCCTCAACATGAAATCATTGATTGGCCCACCTTGTGGCTAGTGAGAGTCATGAATAAGGCCAAGAAAGCAATTTTCATTTTTCAATCTAGCCAAGAATACGGATCAATGCACATCGTCGAAAATTAAATTCATAGTTATTTAAATTTTTCAAAAGAATGATTTCTTTTTATATTTTTAACAACTTATACAAACACACTCGTTCAATTTGCTGGATTTGAAATTGTTTGTCTTTTAAATAAATGTGTACTTGGATCTGTTTATTAAATTTTTTAGTCAAAAAGATCAAAAGGAAAATAAAATAATTTAGATAATATAAACATAATTTCAATATGTTAAACGTTTAATTTTTCATATTTTCATTTTTTTTTTTTTCAAACATAACTATCACAAAATTTCATTGTTTTTATTTTTGTTTTTATGTGTTTTGCAGAGACAAAGTGAAAATTGCAACGATGAATTCTTTATATTCAGTCAAAAGAGTAAAAGTGACATTTCATTTTTTATTACTATATTTTCAAGTCAATAAAATTACTGATTAAAACTTTTAACAAATCACAAAAGTTACTTAAAAATTTTAACTCTTACACTGGTTGATCCAACAATAATAAAAAAATTATATTAAAATTTCATAAAAAAAAAATCTAATCAGAAATAATTTTACAGCAAAGTGTATCCTTTTTCTCAGATCATGTCATGGAATCTTTAAATCACTTTAGAACGAAGCATTACCAACCCTCATTCATCCTGAATAGGACCCGATTTCCTATCACGGCACGCCCGGTAAATTTTCTATTATCGTCAAAACAAGAACAATTGCATTTTTGCTGAAACTTTTTGTTCAGAGCTGTCAGATTTTTTGTCCGCGTACTTCGAAAATGTTATTTGATTGACAATGATTGAGGAACGAGAACACTGCGGGAGAATTGAATTAAAGGGACATGCGTGGGTAAAAAAAAGGATAGGAGGAACAAAGTCAAAATGAGATGTGGCAGTGTTTGGGTAGGATAGGATATAATCGATGGGTCCTCTCGTGGTCGTTTCGACGTCGGCGGGCGTTGTGTTTTCACGTAGGAGACTCCATTAAATCACGCTGAAAATCTGTTCCACCGCGACCTGCCATGCCGCGACGCCCGAGAATAAAGAGAGGCTTATTATAAGCGACGGTAATTCTCGAATAAATAACCGCGGTGAGTCTGTGAGAAGATCGAGGAGGGTGCCCCTGCGAGCGCGCAGGGGTTGCTTGACTGCCGGCTTTAAGTATAAGAAGGAAGCGGAGACGTAGGTGGCTGATTTATTTCAACGCCACAGAGATCTGGCTTCGCGTACGTGCCTCGCGCTTCAAATTACCAACTTATAAACTCACTTTTCCTTCTTTTCGCGCTCCTCCGCTGAGGAAACAGCCCTTATCGCTCTTATGCCGTTGTTCGATTGCTAAACGTCGGCCACTTCTCAGGCATTATTTTATCGCGCTTTCTCGCTGATCCACACGATGCGATGGCCGGTCAGTAAATATATTTGCGAGTTACCTGCAACAAAAAAGAGAGAAACTCCATTGATCAAACGGCCCATAATTTTCATTATCATTTCAAACATTGTGTAATACAAAAGCTGAAATTGTTCAAACTGTTCGTGCGCCACAGACTAAATCTGTCTTATTCGTATATTGTACTCGTAATTCAGATATAAATTCCGTTCAAAGTATGCGTAACGCAATTGTAAATCCCATTTGTTTTTAATTGCAATTATCTGACAAACGCGTTGTTATTACGACGAGAAGAAAAAATATCAAATGAGAAACTAATGTGATATGGAAATTGAGCCAACCATAATATTGTTTTGGATAATTAAAACGGACTAATACAATGGTTCTGTACAGCGTCCAATGGATTAATGTTAATTCATGTTGTTGTATACGTAACAAATTGAAATAAATTAAAATTGATAATCACTAACAAATGCGCTGTTATACCAGGAGCTTTTCATCACCGTTGAAACAGTATCTGAAATTAATATCGGAATAACACAAAATGACCATTTCAATCCGACGGGCTAAAATGAAACAGGCAAGTTATTTTAAATTGATAATCCACTAATGGGTTGGCGATACGAAAACGTCAAGCTAGGAGGCGAGGGTTTGAATATAAAGAGACGTTGTTACCTATTTAAATTCATTAATTTTGAACGTCCATGAAACTTTCATTCTCATGCAAATTCGAGGGATCATCTAAACACTGGCGAAAAAAAAAAAGGAAACCGTTCGGATCTCTGTCTGCGGACAACGCGAACGTCAATTTCAAAACGCCCTCGCAAATTTGATTCCACTCCTGGCAGAATGCAAAAGATCCCAATCTTAATGGGAAAAGATGTCCCGTACTTACGATAATGACATCTCCATGAATCAACTGCGGAGATTGAGATAATGAACGAAATTATAAGGAAAACATATTTTGCCACAAAATTTTCGATTATAACGCGATGAGGCAGTAATACACCCTCAGCTTGAAACTTATTGCCAAAACAAAACGAGGCCGGGGAGATTGCGCAAAACGAAAACGCCAAAGTCTCACGAAAGTTCAAGAATGCGAAAGCAGCCTAATGTTGCATGAATGACGATAAGCGATTCGATAAATTTGATGCCTTATGAGCAAACAAGGTGTCGTTTGTAGCCACGAGTCTAAATAAATAACGATCACGACGTTTCGGCAAGTTTACGAGTCACCAAATAACTTGGAGTAAGCCTCATCGAGAGCTGCAAAGCTCGTCTTAGCCGCTGGATAAATCGACTCAACGTGACTGGCAGTCGACAAATCTCTGGCCTTTCTGGTTCGTAAGAGAAATGTTTACCTAAAATGGTCATCAATCATTTCGAATCATCTTTCGTCGTTGCTGATTTGTGCTCACGTCAAATCCCGAGTGCCTCGATTTTTCAATCAGCTCAACATTTTTTATTTCCCAAATCCAACATCGAGTGAAGAATTTTTTTTCCACGTTTTTTTGATACAACTGACTTTTTAGTTTTATAATGTACATCTCAATCAATAATTTACATAATTAAAACAAAGTTCAATCAAGTTGACACGAAATAGTATTGACTTATAATTTTCATGATAAACGTAAGCTTGACACAATACTTTGATTTTTGATTCCAATAAAACTTTCAATCTCATTCCAAATTCTATGAAATGATTTTATGAAACGCTGTTGCTATTCCATGTTAATATATTATATGATTATGCAACTTGACAAAATGTCTCTTCAATTTTGTATGTAATTTAAATTATTTAAACAAGCTATTTCACTTATACAATCAACGTTAAATATTGCACACGGGACTTTAAATACCAATTAAAAATTGATAATAGAAATGATGTATCCTCGAATAAATCTTCATAACATTTTGTAAACGGTTAAATGTTTCAATCGCATTAATATTACAGATTCAATATTTATATTAATAATCCTGATTCAACTTTTATTAACAAAAATAATACACTCAATATTTTTCAGATGATTTCGTTCTTTTAAAACAATACAAAATCAATTAATCTTTGATATTTTTATTGTTTGTTTTTTATCATTTTCCAAATTTGTACGATAGAATAAAATTACAAGATCAACTGAATAATTAGAATAATTTCATTCGTGTACAAAATTTTATTCGAAATTGCATTATATCAAAATTCGATTTTACATTATGATTTGTTGATGTAAGTGTATGGAAAAAGAAGGAATAAGCAATTTTTTACCAAGTACCGAAGAAGAAATACAATTTTCAAGTTGCGCAATTTTCAATACCCACAAAGATACATCGTGACAGAACATTGATAATTTTTCACACTGAAATAACCATCTCTGATGTTCCTCCGTTCATGTAAGGGTGACAATCGCGTTATCCAACATACGGAGCCTCGGAGCTTATGTAATTGTTACAGGAACTATTTGTGTGAATGGACAAATAGACATCACCATCATGCACAAATACCATCGGAATATCGATCAGCAAGCAAATTGCGCTTTTGAAAGCAGTGTTTGAGCATTGGTCTTGATCATTCTAACTGCACTCCGCAGCGATGCTACCCTCTGAGCCTCTGCTGTGCAACGAAATGCAATTTGGTTTGCATAATTCGCGCTTCGATCGATCTTCGGTCAAGCCGCGAGACCATTTATCCGAACGGACTTCGTGCTCCAATCGTCATGCTTACCCAAAACGTTTAAACACTCCTGAGACCCGAACAGTCATTTCAAATTAAAGTAAAAATTATTTGTTTTATTCGTAGGATTTAATCAGTTTCAAACAAACTCCAGGTCATAAAAGTCAGCACCCCCACCCCTCCGAAATGAATTAAAAATTGCACTATAGTGCAATTTTTTACAAATTGTATACAATTTTAGTCTAATTAAGGTCCATTCAAGTCCACACAAACCGAATTTTAGTCTAATTTTAAAAACCGGCAAATTCAAAATTTTGTTTTTGAGCTATTCAACTCAGCACTCCATTTTATCAATTATACGTAAAAAATAACAAAAATAGACCAAATTAATTTTGGTCTATTATAGTCTATCAAAATGCTTCACATTACACGAACTGCGTCTGAGATACGCTTGCACTTTGTTTTTAGTAATGTTCCAAGAGTTGGATCGACTTGAAATTTTGTACACTTGTAGGTCATAATCAGA
>JAAMPD010002895.1:0-12417 GCA_025266255.1 Trissolcus basalis
ATTTGCATTTTCATGCAAATCAAGAAAGAAAAAGAGCTCGCGCAGCTACTGCGCATGCGCGCGCACAAGAACCGGCCGGTCGCATCAGCTGGCACTTAGTAGTGCCGTGCGCGCAGCCCGTGTCAACTGGTAACACGTTACACTTTAGATAAATAGAGTGTCATCTCCCTGGACAAATTAGTCTTTCCTTCCGAGCTAACCTGAGCCGATAGACTCATTTTTGACTTGATCCTCCTCAAATTGTTGGACAAGTGAAATATATCGCTCAAAAGCTCTTTCCCGCAAAAGAAGTTACACACAAATAATTTGTGTGTGCCAAAGTGCCATTAAGAAAGTCCAGACAACTGCCAGGCTGAAGTCTGAAATCTTTTTTTTTTTCTCTCCCAAAAAGTGGAATACGGTCAAGTACAAGAGAAATATTTCACCGAGGATTTCATTCCTAGCAAAAAAGACGATTGGATCTATAATCACCCTGGTTTACCTCCCAGTAGTCCAGTAGAAACACTAACCCAACCCTCAACCTCTACAAATAATCTCTAGGTCGTACCTGTCGCAGGAGTGCACACCGTAAAAAACTTATTCAAGAAAATAAAATTTACGGCTTTAAAGTCTAATCGCGAAGATTTATTAGGGTTAGCACAGGACATTAAAAGTTCTGCCTCCCTAGACGTAGAAAAATTAATAAAGCTGCAAGAAATTCATCAGCAGTTAAATATATCCTTAAATATTGTCGATAACAGTTCAATTGTAAATAATAGTAGTCAAAATTGTAACAATACTACTATTAATAACACTTATGTCAGCAACCAATTCCACAACCCGTTACGTTTAAAAGATGATGAATTAAAGGAGTTCTACTCCCATTTATATAACAAAGATTTGTTCACATATATGAGAGCTTTGAGGCTATTTGGGTCAACATGGACCCGGGAGAGGCTCGCATCTCTGTTTACCAGAGCAGCGCACCACATCAATTTGAGAACTTCTCTCAAAAATCTTGTAGAGAAAGAAAAGATGATTTCCAAAGGGAGATACATTAATAACCGGCTCAACAAACCCACTTCAACTGTTCATTTAGATTAAGATTAACTTTAAATATTGTAAAAACGATCCTAATAATTTTATTTTTCGTTAATAAAATTTTTAAAACAAATTATTGACTTTTCTTCTTTTTAACCTTATCTTCTGCATACGTGTTCCTAATTGTAATAAAATAATCTATCTGTTACTTCTCCGGACGTAACAATATTATTGACAACTCTATTGTCTTCAATTTCGGTATTTGTAATACTACAACTATTGTCAATATTGATCATGTTTGCTGCTTTGTACTCTTTCAGTTTATTTAGAAGTTCCGCTCCTGAATATGTATTTTTAAGTTCTGTGAACTTCTGAATATTTTCTACGTTATTTTCTTTTTCTAATTTTTGCCTAATCGTTTTGCTCAAGATTTTGATTCTATTTTTTAATGCTAGTGGCGGGATTACTGCTATTGTTCCCGCTTGGAAACCGGGCCCGCTAACAGCAACGTCAGAGGTTGGAGGAGGGCTGGGGCATGAGTTGCGCGGGTCTTCTTCAGGGAAATAGTATTGAAAGGTGGGCTCATTTCCAGTCGAGTAGTTCACTTAAAAAGAAAAGAGGAAATAAGGATTTTGAGTTATTAAATTTGTGCAATTATTATGTTAATTTGGTTCATGAAAGTCGAGTTCTGCCAAGCAAGAAGTTGCTCCAACAAATTAGATTTCAATCGCCATTCAACAGAATATTCATAATTCTTTTAACGATTCGACCACTTAGTTTCAGTTAATTGCGAAACATTGCTGTTAAGTCTCCTGTACCCGTGATCAACAGTTGTAAGAATTATTTTTGCGTGTAATTTGTTCGATTAATTTTGCAAATACAAGTATATGCCAGACAATAAGAATCGTCTCAACACAACAAGTTTCGCTCAACAATCAAACGCACTACTTAATTAATTTAATTGTTTTACTACTTAGTCACAGTAAATTTCCAAACATTGCTGTTTCGGTATCAACTACACACGTAGTTAACAATTGGGCAGAAAAGGAAAAAAGGAAATGGGTGAATTCTTACTTGTCGTTTTTTAAAAAGTTCGTAGAGTTGACTGGCTCGAAACTGCACCTAGCGGACAGAAACGCTCGATTGAATGGCTTCTTTCTGCAGTGGCACAACCGACTTATATCAGGCGAGAATTTGTCTTGCAATTCTACACCGATATTTCTTTCTACACAATTCTCAATCTGCCTTGGATTTAGGGCAGACTCTACTGGTCAGATGAACAATTTAAGGGCAAACTTAACAAGTTTCTTGATGAAGGACGATTTGGGGACTTCAGATTTAAGAGCGAGAGTCTACCGATAAGTCAGATCGGAAGGAAAGACTAATTTGATGAGGCCAGCAGTACTCAATTTATTCTAAAATTTTACCATTGTAGGGATAAGACTTTGGTGGACTGGAGTGGGAAATATAGTATTTTATTGCTTTACCTGATAGGAAAACGTGTTTCAGAATTCAGGACTTTTATTGCCTATTTTTCTAGCGCGAGCATCTCCTTCTGCTCTTCTAACGGAAGTGTTTATGTCCCTTTTTCTTTAGCCGTCATAAAAATAAAATTTAAATCAAGATGTTCGACTGAAATGTGAAATTTGATTTTATTATTCTAATGAATGCTTCATTTCATTATTTCCATCTTGTATTTTATTACTTTTGATTTTAATAACCCTACCGACAAAGTTGTACATCTGTATTAGATTTTTCTTCTTGGAACTTCTTAACAACTTTTATTACTTATGATCATTTTATTATTTATTTAATAAAATATTTTTATCATACATTATTTGTTGCTTAACAAACGAAATGTTTTGCATTACGTAACACCAGTAATCAAGTTAGCATGCACAAATAAAACGATTCAATTTTTCAATTTCTTCTAGGAAAAAAAAATCAGAATGAAAAAGAAAAGTTATGAACGAAAACGTAAAGTTGAATTTTTTTACATTTACAGTCATATTCGGGCGATGAAACGAAAGGGTTCCGAACCCTTTTAAAACATCCGGTGCTAAATATTGAATCATTAATGAGACCAAGAATCTAACAAGCTTTTTTTCACAGAGTCCACAATTAGATCCACAAAATTTATGAACTACAACGTAAAGTTGAATTTTTTTCGCATCTAGGGTCATATGGGAGCGACGAAACGAAAGGGTTCTGCGCCCTTTTTAGAGATGGGGTTGGTCATACTTGATCAGAAATTTCCTCAGAAATCCAATAAGCCCTTTAGTTTTTGGTCCACAATGAACTTAAAAATTATAAACGAAACTGTCTCATAGTGCTTTCGTATGCTAGTAAGTCTATTAAAAATATTTTTAAAGCAATTTCTCAATTTTTATCCATAAAACTTGTTTTTAGAAGATGAAGAATGCGTTATCAGTATACTAGCCTTCGTTTTCATGCAATTTTCAATTTTTTTTTTTTTTTTGAAATTTTGCCGAAACGTTTTTTTCCAAAACGTTTTGGACTTCAATCTCATGTATTTTTGTAGGTGACCACATCTTTCAATCCGTATGTTCTAATACTCTAGTTCCAATAAACTTTTCATCCGATACCTTTTTTGTTCCAATATGTGATTTTTATTTAATATGTATAAAATATGTATAAAAATGGTAAACACTCTAAGAATTGACATGATACCCGAGTACTTGCGAATATTTTATTACATCGACGTTTTCAATATATTCATTGTTTATATTGTTGAACTATATTGAATATTTTTTCTTTATTTGCTGTTTTAAATTTTTCTTCAACTTTACGAATTTTGTGACCCAGTACATCTTTCACTTAGATTATTTTTTCTTGACATTTTCTGAAGAACAATATTATAATTATGCTATTTATTGTATTGTAATTATTGTTAAAAAATTTTTAACATCCGAAAATTTTTCTTAGCATTTTATTAATTTTTTAATTGACAAAACCTTATGTTTCGTGTTCGGAATAATAAATAAATAAGATTAGTTTTATGTTTAAATGCCTGTGGAAGGGCTTATATTTGACAATAAATGAAAATTAATGTGAATTTACAATAGATCTTTTCTTTTTTTTGTAAATAAAAACAATTTCTTTGAATAAATTAATACTGACACAAATAACTGACAGGGATAAAGAAACGTAAACTTTTTGTTATCAAGGCTCGAGCGAGAGAATCTGACTTTGATTTGCTAATACTTATGAATCCTACCTTGACAATGGTCAACAACCAAGAAAAAACAATCAAAATGGCTTGGGTCACCGCAATTAAATGGGGACAACTAATTTTTTGGTGAAACTTATTTAAAATGTTGAAAAATACAAACAATAGCGGAGCGCGAAGTAACGTCGGCAAGGTTTCGACGACAGCTGACAGAAATTCAATATGGCTGACCGGAGAATGATTGCCAGGGCTGAAGTTGGCTACAAATGGCAGCAACTTTTGAATTTATTTGATTATTTAGCTAACTTACGGTTGCTGGCTTTTGTCCACTTGTTCAGCAGATCAAAAACTTGATGAATCGAAAACAAAATGGCGGCAATCAATAATTCTTCTATTAATACTATAACTTATTAGGCAAAATGACGGTGATAAGAAAAAATATAAATGATGACTAATTAATCAATTTGATGAAGAGCTTAATTGCCAGCGATCAGAAAATTGTTAAAAATCGTGATCTCGAAATCCTTTCCAGGAATGTCGGTTTTGCGCTTGAGGGTTTCCTATTTCAGGAAGCTCAGTGGCAAACACTGGCAAAAAGTCTTATTCGGACTGTGGCCTGGGCCTGGCAACCATTCGAGTCGCCAGAAATTTATATTGTGAATTTATTGATTAATTTGTGGGAAACAAAATCCGTTTTCCCCCTAGCGGAAGTGAAATGAACTAACTAATGCCTTCTGGTGGCTTGGAAAATAATGAGATAAATAAAACCACTAACTTAGCGCCCCCTACAACTAAGCTGAATCTAAAGTGAGGTTAGGTTTGAGTATTGTTGTTGTTGTTTGTCTCATGTCGGGAGTTTTGATAATGTGAAACGTTACACCTTATTTCTTACAGAAAAAGTACAACGCCAAGAACTAATTTAATAAAAGTAAAATATCGCAAGGTAGAAAAAACGTTTTTAGATTCAGTGTCACGTACAATTGCGAATTCTAACTTGTTATATATTAAAGACTACCTTTCAGATGAATTACAATCGTCAAATAATCTTCAGTGTAGCCCTTCCCACGTGAAACATGAAAACATAAAGTGTATTATGAAATTCTTTCATGATAAATTTATTGTATATAATATTGTATAAATTTATATGATTCTATGACATATTAAACGTAATCAAGAATATAATAATGATACACTAATATTGTTTTCGATAAGATTGAGTGTAGTTTCTCAACAAAACGTTTTATTATAATTATCTTCGCTGTTTGATTTTAATAACTTGTCGTCGGAGTCATCCTGCGATTCATCTCTTCCATAAATGGCGAAAGAGAATACGTTTTCTTGTTTAGTTAATATTTTCATTTGCACCATTTTTATTTCATTTCTTACAAACAATATGTCTTTACTTTCCATAGGTTGCAAATTAGTAAACAGCGTCATTGGAAAAATGTTTAAATCTTTTGAAACATTTCTGCGTTCAATAACAATTGAATCAAACCGAGTTCCAGAAGAAAAATTTTTGGTAAACACCTGGCCACAGCTTTCGATACTGTCATTTGTGCAAGCTGTAATTCCACAGACTTCTATTCCAGCTCGAAAATCTCCATAATATCTAGTTCCTTTAAATACAACTACTTTGTATCTGAAATAAAAATTTTACTATCTTATAAATATATAAATTTGCAATTGAAATATAATAACGAATTTAATTGCTTAATTTGTCAAACCTGTAATATTTTGATACATCTTGACGCGTATACATCATTCCAGAAATATGGAAATAACAACAGAACTGATGATAACAAACGTTTCCATCAAATTTCAAAGGTTGACCTTTTTTGAAATTCAAATTGACTGTCTTGTATTTTGTCAAGTTGTCGAATAACCAATTGATTTCTATAAAATAAAATATGATAGAAAAACAAACGAATGGTTGAGAAATTATATTTACAAACAATTTTATTTTGACACCTTCGTCAGATTGGTCATTAGAGATGGACAACTCATCTTGACTGAATTGGTAAACGTGACTAAAATTTGAACTTGTATCAATAGCGCCATTCTTGGGAACATTAGCTATGAGGAGAGTGTTCTTTGGCACATCACTTTGAAAGTTCACTAGAGCTCCTGCACCTGTGTAAATGCCGCTTCCAGTACTAGCTATTTTGGGAAAATTAATATTTGCAGCTAAAAGATTGACCTTGTGGATATAAGAGAACGCAGTTTGAATCCCAAGAGAAGTTAAAAAAGGAAGTTCTGAATACCACCAAGTAGAAAACAAAAGTTAGTTATTCCTCGGTTCACTAAATCAAGAGCTGGAGACTTGAACAGTATATCGAAGCAGATGAGATGCCCGAAAGTTACATTGAAATCAGTTGTGAATGTTGAAACATCAAGTGTGGGTTTGTCTAGATAATCATCTCCACTGTTATCTTTAGTATCGAAAAGGTTGTATTTCCTATAGGTGGATATCACTTTTCCATCTCTATCAAATACCACATTAGTGTCAAAATATCGTTCTTCATTTGGTGAGCTTGCATTGAGCACTTCTTTTTCTAAAAGGTTGACCACCAAGTAAATTGACGATGACCGAGCAGCACAAGACAACCTTTTCATATACTTGAAAATTTTGAAACGTATGATAGAATTAAAATTTGCGTATTTACAATTTTATGTTTTAATATAAAAAACCTACCATTTGATAATTATATTGTTCATCAATGCATGGAACGATGTCATCTTTTGGATATGGCAGTTGGGTTGCGACTAAACTTATAGTTGACTCGTTAACACCATTAGTTAGTAAACCTCGTTCAGGGAAGAGAAGGATATCAGTTTTCTATAATTGAACATAATTTATATAAACATCTAATTTCCAAAGCGTATTTATTCGTTCAGGTGTTTATTACGTGAAAAACTAAATCACTATGAATTTAATTAATCATATATTGCTAAGGTACTAGATTCTATTTACTTTCAAAGCACAAAGCGGAATCTAAGATTAACATTCGTAGATTTAATAAATTAAAATATGTCATCTTGTTATTTATTCTGAGATACTCACTGAAAATGAAAAAATCTTTATTGTATTAAAAATTTTAAGATATATATCCTCTTTTATAGTTGAATGAAAAGATAAATCGGATTGAGTCCCAATGTAAAGTTATTTTTCCAAATGTTGAGAAATGTTTTTTGATTTTTTCCTATTTTTTGACTATCGAGTATTATATATCACTAGCTGGAATAGAACTGACAAATAAAGAAAGTGACTGCAATGATATAGAAGTTCGAATAATAAAAGACTACGAATTCAACAAAATCAATAAACGAGTAATGGCTAAATCAAAATAATAAAATCAATATTTTCATTTTTTAACGTGATTTTTGACCTGCACGCTATCTTCACTGTTAATCAGAGATTAATTTTATTTCACAAATGAAACCATAACTATACTCAACAAATGAAGTAGATAAACAAAATTTGAATTTGATTTTCGTAACAGTCAAGATCGTCTTTTTCTTTACTTTACTTTACCATACTTTACTTTTACTGTACCAAACTGCCAATTCAAAAATAAAATTTTGATCACATGAAGCGGAATCTTTGGTCCCGCACTGAAAAAATGCTACCTAATATCAAGTATATTTAACTTGAATGAAGTAGAAAATATTTTCACATATATTTAAGAATTGATATACTTGATTGAAATAAAATTCGATTGATTCAATCTGAAAAAAGTTGAAACAACTAAAAATATACTTGATTGAAGTAAAATATACTTAATTCCAGTAAATTTTTTCAAGTATATTACATACTTGATATCAGTGAGTATTTATTATTTATTTTCTTTTTTTTCAGTGCGGCCGCAAAACGGACTAAATTACGATGAAAATATAATGCCAGGCAAAGATCCCTTAGGTTAAAAATTGAAAACAATGCAAAAATAAATTGTTAGACAATATACGGGATTTAGAGATTTATTGCACAAAAAAAATCGAAACTAAAATTTCTTCTTTCATTAATGCTGAAATATAATTTATAAAATAAAATCAATCAAACTGATACATTTTGTGTTACGCAAAACCTTTAGAAAATAAAAATCAAAAGTTTCCCAAATTATCAGGCTTTATACAATAGACCAATATTCAAAATCAATTCCAAGTTATTAAACTCAATACAAAAAAAAATATATTATCAAAAAATAAATATACTATAAAAATTATTATATTAATAAAAATATAATATGCAATGAACAAAAATGAATTAAAAAATAAATATGAATAAATTAGATACGCAAAACCATTTTCCCACATTCCTGAATTTACAACTAACAAAAAAATAAAACGCTATTACTATTTTTTTCCGCCTATTTCACTTTCCTTGTCACGCCGCCAATCTCAGACCAAACCTCAGGAACCAAACCATGCCGAAAAATTTGAGCGGGCGAAGGGCAGCGTCACAATATATTATTATTATATTATTATTATCATCATGATCATTTAAACAATAATAAAATTAGAAACTAATGGAAATTTAATCAAAATTTTCTCATCAAATCTTAATTTAATGTTAAATAGGAATGAAAAAGAAATTATTGCACGCACATTCATCAATATAAAAATGAAAAAAAAATTCAGTTTTTAAATTGCATTCTAATTTAGTTAGTGCAACTTCAAGATCATGAATAAAGGTCAGTGTTAACGAAAATACAACCATTAGAATATATAACAAAATGATTCATCACTATCAGTACCAAGGGTGATAGGGTCAATTTAATTTATACAGGTAAATTGGATAAATAATTGTTAAATAGCATAATTTTATGTATTTTTAAAAGTTTATAGAATGCGAGAACAATCAAAAAATATATATATCATAATCTCATAAGAGATCTTCGATGAATATTTTACATGCATTTGAAATTTTGCAGGGGAAATTTTTTTCTCCTTGGTACTTCTAGTGTTATATCAGTTGTGAATAATCCATGCATTGTTCAATATTTAAATGGTTATTTTTTACACAAGACCTTACTGCATTTTCTGTTAATCCCGACAGATGCTTATTTATCGCCTTCAGAACATTTCGGATAATATTTTTATAATCTTACATGTGATTCTGCTTTTTTAATGGCGAAAATGTAGTTATCAACATTTTTGTCAATTATTTCCAAAAGAGAGCGACCTTCTCTTAAACTATGATATTCAAAGACTGCCGCACTATAGAAAGACTTTTCTCCTAAAACCTAAAAAAGTTTTTTTCTTTAATTTTTTATAAACATTAAAAAATAGAAATATTTTATTACCTTTCGAAAAATTGTTGCAAAAATTAAAAAACAATAAATTCGTTTAAGTTTGTTAGCTGGTGAAATTTGTCCCATTTTCATGTATATAGAACTCAGATAATAATCTCTTTCATACAAATTATCTGAAAAAAATAATTGATAGACTCAGAACATTTAACACATGATTCGAAGATTCAGTTATTCAATATTATTCAATAAAGTTTCTTTGATGGATAAATGCAACAAGATATACATTTCGAATTGTAATGACCAAAATGTATGTGCACACCTTTGCGTGTGTGTTCTAAATGTGAACTAAATTCTTTTATGCATATATAAGATTGAAAACACAATAAATAGACTCACTAATCTATAAAATAGATTACTTATAGCAAACTTTTTTATAATTAATTCATTGAATTCCATATTTAAATGAAATAAATCGTTCTATGACATACGTAACTGTAATAATTGGAACTGATCGTCGACACTGTCGATACCAAATGCAATCAACGACTAAACTTTAAACTCAAGTGATTATCATATGCCAATCCGATAGCCGTAAATGGTTCGGCAGCATAACATGATAAGAATCACATAGCGTGAATAACTATCTTCTCAGATATATATATAAAGTCCAAATTTTACTTGAATAAAAATATAACGGATACATGAGCGAATCTAAAATTATCGTCTGCTTAGCCGTTTTAAAAAAAATTCTTCTATTCAAACGGCACATTCTTTGAATCAATTCTTTTAGGTTCAACGACCCAAAATTAGTCTGAATAATTACTCCCTGGAAAAATGAAATATCATGCATCAAGAGAAAGAACACTCTAAAAAATGCAGCAAGCGGCATTTCTACTTGGCGCTGATCCGATTGAAACAACCTGAAATCGCATCGACTCAATCCGAAATATGCTTGCTACAAAATACTGTAGTATCACTGCGAACTATTGTTATCTTAGAGGGAAATAAATTTTCTACATGCCTAAAGTCGAAACGGGATCACGAAAAATCGAGTTCTACTCGAATTGGAATTTAGTTTTCGACACATTTTATAAAGAAATCAGTTAATTGAACTAGACGCGAGCAGTTTAGTCCCTTCTAAGTTGCAAAATGATTGACCATTTTTAATGAACAATTCAGCCGAATTGTTTAGCTGGTTGAAACACGAAGGCCACAAATATCAAAAACATGTATTTATCGTTAGAAAAGATCCAAATGACATTTCGCCCAATTTTTCAGAAATAATGAATATTATAGAAGTGAGAGAAAAAATTTATTTTATCTTAAAAAAATTATTTATGCTAGGTTTTAGCGATCATATACACAATTACTGTATTGAACCTTCAGACGAAATGTATGTTATAAATATTTTTGACTTGCTATTCGTTGAACCAGTGCATAAGAACATTTACTCTGGAGATGGACGATTTCATATTGTGTAATACAATAAATAAACTATTTTCACGTAAGTTTTAGTTTGAGGTGTTGATCTGTTTAGAATAATAAAACAAAAAACATCAATTCGTTTTCATTTTTAATATGAAATTTTTACTTTCTCCATATAGTTGTCAGTTTAATCTCTCAAAGACAGACGTTGATTATTGTACAACAAATGAACTACAGTTTAATCGATATATTTCCTTTCCGCAGATTTATGCATACGGCAAGAATACTTTCTACTTAAGGCAAGTAGATACACGACAAATCAAAATCGATTTCCCACAATCTCTTTTCGGTTTGGCAAAAAA
The DNA here is from genome assembly GCA_025266255.1 of Trissolcus basalis. NCBI lineage: Eukaryota > Metazoa > Arthropoda > Insecta > Hymenoptera > Scelionidae > Trissolcus > Trissolcus basalis. The sequence continues at coordinate 11,247 of JAAMPD010002895.1, forward strand.
TCGAGCCTATTTTCGACTCGCAGCATGTAGATTCTACTTGCCTTAAATCATTATTTTTTAGAGTGAAACTCAACAGTTTTGTGACACGTTTAATTATGAAACTTGAAAAAAATTAGACTTATTTTTCCGAAATGTGTATAGTGTCAAAATGGCTATAACTTTCATGAATTTCAATAAAATAATTCTTTTTTCAGTGAAAATTAAAGAACAAAAATGAACTTTGTGAAACTTATGGTGAATGAGAGTCATTTTAGAAATGGCTCTGCGGAACTGTAAAATCTCATCTAGCCAACGGATCTTTTTTTGTGCAAGTAAAGTCTCTTAACATAAATAATTCCTAACAAAGATCAATATGTCCGATGTATAAAGAGTTATTATCTAAGGCGATTTGACAGCCAGTACGTTGCTATTAATTTTTTTATGACTAGGAGCCCACAAAATTTGATAATGAAGTCAGAATTATTCTCTCTCATACTCAAATGATATTGTAGCTGTACCATGAGAGTCAATATTGCAAAAAACGTATTTAAACACTTAAAGAATAAGTACAATCAGTGATTTGACGAGAGAATGTTTCAAAATGAAACTTTTAGCGCATTGATTATCGCATGTGCTTGTTTGAACATTTGTTAAATTCTGTTGAACTGTGAATTTAATGAAAAAAAACGTGTTAAGGAAAATAAAACATCGATTTTATTTTAGCATTCAAATCAATAGGAAATCTATCTATTGATTTGAGAATATCAAACCAAAATATTGCACTAATATTCAGGATAATACTAAACTTATAGCTGATTAAACTAAAAGTACTGGCAAATCAGCGTGTCGCTCACGTTAACGCTTGTTTTTTTATTGTTTATAAATTTTTCTCAGAACGAGATTTTTTATATTTGCGGGCATGATTACCGAAAAACTATTATTCAGATTAATCTCTTTTTTTTAATTTATTGGTAATATAAAAAACTCTACTAGACGGACCAACGATTGAGGAAAAAAATACTGTTATTGTTTTTGTACACGGAAAAAAATACATCGCTGCGCAACGTGTAGCACATCTGCAGAGATGTGAGAAAAAAATTTTTGTGAAACACGTTGGCAAGCAAATGTGCTCACATCTCTGAGCGATGTGCGACACATCGCTCAGAGATATTTAGCACATATCTCTTGGGCA
>JAAMPD010002896.1:0-12405 GCA_025266255.1 Trissolcus basalis
CGCTTTTTTATTCAACTTAACAATTAATGAAATGAATTTATCTTCTTCTTTTTCATTGAAACTACAAAATTTAATACATTATTTTATTACATACAATATTTACAATACAATACCATACAATACAAACAATAATACAAAATTTAAATCACTGACGGAAAGATGATGATGTCTTTCCTTTTTCAAGTAATTCAAACAAACACTTCTTGTTAATGCAGCAAGTCTCCAAACATTGTATTTCAATAAATAAAAAGTATGACAAAAAATTTTTTTCAATTATTTTTAAGCATATTCCACTTTTAATATAAAAAAATATAAAAATAGGAATACAGTTTTAATTAGATAATTCTTTCGAATTATTTAAATACTTATATCAAAATGAAAGATTGACTTAAAATCTGTCAGCATAAAAATGAATCAATCAATTTCTAATTTTTTGAAAGACCCTTCTACACCAAATAGCTCAGTAGCAGACTTCGGTTTTCCTGATCTTAGAGATTCATCAACCCTAGAATTTTTCTCGTCTTGCAGAAACCACACTCGATTTTCTTCCAGTTTTCTGATTTCAGCTTGATGAAGTTCCATCAATGGTCCAGCCGAACCTCCCATCTCATTTGGCAAAGCTTCTCTAGGTATGAATTTTGCCAATCCATTAACATCCGTATGCACATGCAACTGAAATGAAAAATTTGAAATAGATTATTTTTTCATTTTATCTTGCCCGTTTCCTTGTAGGCTACTTTTAATTGTTGGAGCTTCTTTATTTTGATCGCATTACATACTGGCTTTTTTGGCCTACAACGCGCTTTCGCGTGTTTCAAAGACTTCGAAATAAATAATAAAAGTAGTGAAATATGTCATATCGAATATGTTAGTATGTAGATTATCTGGTCAACATAAAAGTGAAAAAAATCATCAAAAAATCAAACATCAGTTTTTTTTATCTTTCGTTTGGTTATTATAAATATTGATTTATAATAATGATCACTTAATGTACCTAATAATTCCCAATAATAATTTTTTGCAGCAGCTAATAGTGAGGAATGAATGAAATTCATCACACTGATTCTTTTATTCGTTTTGAGATCTTAAAATATACATATTTACCTAAATTTTCATTATACTTGGTTCATGATCCATATTTATAAATTTTTATTACGATTGCACTATAATTTTTGAGTTTCCGTTAACAAAAAATGAAACTCAATAATAAACTATTGTCTCTAGCTCCATTGGACTTTTAAATCATATCGTTTAATATATCGTATCATTAGCAAACCTTATGTTTATACGTTAAACTTTGCTACCAGGGAATCATAACTGCAAGCAGTTATGATGTGTAACTTTTTCCAAATTCATTTTTAAAGAATTGCTTTTAAGTTAAGTTTAAGTTAAAGTTTTTACCATATCGGTGAGTTCTTTCTTCATAAAAGGTTTCATCATGTTTAGAATAATATCTACAGCTGGCACTGAATTAGTGAAATGCAACCCTTTCAACCTGACAGGAAGTGCATCTTGTAGGTAAAGCAGATATTTTTTCACACCTAAGGGACTAACACGTGTTGCATGGGCTAGTCCTACACCTTGAAAATCCATTACGATAATATGACCGTTTATGCAACCTGATGAAAACATCCACAGATCCAAAACCATGTTAAAATATTTCATCATGTCATTGAAACGAAACACTGATGGATCGAAGTCAATAAGACGTGAAACAATTATTTGATGGCCATCTTCAGTCATTTTCTTCAGTGGCATAACACAACTATAACAAAAAAATCGTTTTATATTTAATATTTCTGATTATTTTTACCGAAAAATTCCATTCTTATTCAAAAAATTATGTTCTACTCGGTCTAAAAATATTATTTTTCATTCAAGAATAAGGAAATTCACTATCTTCACTATTGACCGGCATCTCGGACGTAATTGTTGATTTTGATTAAGAATTAATACAAGATAAAAGTGTGGGCACTATGTGTTTGAGCAAGTGTGGGAAATTTAATTTGCAATCAAAATTATTAGGTTAACATATAAACATCGTTTGTATTCTAAATTTTTTATTTTTCATCCAAAACAAAGAAGTTTGGATTCAAGATAATTTCCTTAAAACAATTCTTTTTTTATGAGTAAGAATTTGTATTCTTTAAAATAATTCAAAACCAAATAAGTTTTGCTCCAAGAATATTTTTCTTGCTTTAATCAATTATTTTTAAGAGTGTGCTGATGGTCTAAAATTAATAATTTCAACAAATTAATCATAAATGAATAATTGTCAAAACGAGTTAAATTTTCTTCTTACATAGATTTCATTTGGGCTCGAATTTCCGCAGTTCCAATTGGATCTCGATTAGCGAAAAATTCTGGTACATGCGTCCGGCAGGTATAAAATGTATCTATAGTATATTTAGTCGGTTCTACACGGTAATAGTTACTATGAAGGAACAGGGCCAATTCGCTATCAGATATTTTTGGCAAGTGAAATTGTTTAGCACACCACTGTCTCAATAAATCAATATCGACTTCTTTAAGATCCGGATTTTTCTTTAGCTCTTCTTCATAAGATATCATTTTGATCATAGACATCGTTATCTGAAATAACCAAACATGTGAATAAATTAGTTTATTAATTATAAAACTGATTTTTACAAATAACTTTGCCATACACGAATTTGCATCTTAGATTATATCTGACATTTATATAGGATAAGATATTTGATAATGCGAATGATTTAAGTTTTTGTGTTAATGTTATGCTTAAAAATGATCCGAAGACTCTTCATTATCAATAGGTTATATTTTCTATCGTGAAATGGGTCATACATACAACTCTTCAATGTAATTAATTCAATCGAATTTGTAAAGGTTAACGTATAACTGCAGTTGAATGTTTATTGTGATTCCATAATTAGAATTATTCAAAGTAAAAAAGAAGCCTAATTTTCTTCCACGTTCACTGAAAATATTACCCATTCATATTTTTATAAATGGATATATCATAAAAATTACAAAACACCAAATTGGCGTTCAAACTTTGCAAACAATCATTTTTCTCAATTTTTACAAATGGAAAGCATCCTTTTGTCGGTCTATAATCTTATTTTGTTGACAATACACTAATCACGGTTTATAAAAAAAAACGAGAACTAACAATATTAATGTATTGTTTTAATAATGTATGTTCTAAAATTGAATGAAAATTTGATCTTTGTCTGCATAGGAAGCTATCTAATTCAAAATATAATGAATTAAAAATTTTTTAGTATAAATGTTTTTAATGAATTTTTATTCGTCTATAGATACAAAATGTTTTATGCCTCACTGATATTTCAAATATTTAAAATTTGTCTTGTTTATTCGTCAAAAAACAATTTGCTGTATACAGCAAATTTTGTATATATATATTATATAATATTGTATAATTATATTGAAGCTTATATATAAGCTTCAATATTCGTCCTCCATATATATACTGAACAGTTCAGTAAATAAACAGTCTTAATGAAGATGTTTGTGAGAAATTTGGATTAATTGAATTATTTTGTTGTTGTTGTTTGCTTTAATGGTTATGTGAGATAGTTGCAATTCCCATGTACGCCAGAACTGTAGATTGAATTATTTTCACGGTTAAATCGGAGATTTTTTTTCNCAATGTTTTCGGAAATTTTTTGAAGTAAAAACGATCAATTTCGTTTGATAGTTGTCATTACATATAAATGAAAAATTAAAGAAAATCGAATATTCAAAAAACTTACCTTTTAATTGAAGTATTAAAATGAACTTATGAGAGTTTTACACGGATTGAGTTCTGGAACAAACTGAATCATTTGATGAAGAGCTCCAGAGATCAACGACAAGTTGCGTGACAAGATAACTTAATATAAGTGACTAAGACGATTTTTGTTATATAATAGGGGTGTACACTGTTATTAAAATTTTCAATTCTTTTAACAATCAAGAAATACGTTTCAAAATTGAACAATTAAAAATGTCGACATAGTTCTGTACTTATGTATTGTACCTATACTCAATTTGAAGACACCGCTGAAAATGCTTCAACCTAAAAAATATTAAAAATTTTACTAAAATTTGAAAATCAATGGAAATTTACACACATTCAAGATGGATACAATTTTATACAATTGTATATCGATTTGTTTAGAAAGTGTTCTGATTTTATTAAAATTTCGTAACATTTCCCAAGTAAAAAAGAAAATATAATGACAATATATTAGCCGTATATCAGCCATATAATGGTAATATAATGTTACGAAAACCATATATGAATCATATATGATCATTATAATGGCAATATATTGTCAATTTAATGAAAAATTTTGAAAAATTTATTGTTTAGCTATACGGATAAATCATAATATATATATGGCAATATAAGCCACATATATTGGCCATATACGTTTTCTATATGCTCATTGTATTGATTATGTATAGACATAATATTTCCATTATATTGATCATATATTGCCCCTATATTGTTATTATATTGTCAATATATTGTCATTATATTTTCCTCTTTCCTTAGGGTTACTTTAATTAACAGCCGTTCAAATATAATATTTGAATCAAGTAAAATATAAAATCGGATAACTTGAATCATAGAGCAAAAAATAACGAGAATATTGGAAGTCGTTACATATGTTTCTATATAAAATATTATTACATTATATAGAATCTTTTTAATTAATCATCATTAATTTAACAAGTAATTTAATCATTAATCATATATATATGAATTGGTGAACTTATCAATTCATTGATGTTTAACAACAAAAAATTTCAATTATCTACGTTCTTTTCTATTTCAATAAATAAAAAGAATCAATAAAAATGAAATTACACAATTCATTTATCATATTATTATAACTATAAAACTAATTAAAATATTAAAATTTCGGAGACAAAAAATTTGAATTGTGCTTAGGAGTAGTTTGAGTAATGCGTGTAAGAAATCAAAAGTATCTATAATCATTTAAACGTTAAATATTGATCGATTTCAAATAGAAAATTGATTTGAAAAAATAATTTTTTATAGATTGGGGGAATAGCAAATTTTGCGTTTGTAGAATTTATCAATTAACAACACCATTTTGTATTGTCATAGAAAATATACATTTGTGCAAAGTTTCAGTGATTTTTATATGATAGAAGTATTAAAAGTTTAAGTTGCATCAAGGTTAAAGAAAAAATACCTAATTAATGGTAATGATAATTGATACCTATTATGATAATAATAATTTGTTCCTGTTGCGCAAGATAATTTATTGTGAATCAACTTAACCGTGAAATTAGAACAATAAAACTAAAAGAGTGTCATACAATAACTATCTGCAGCACTTTAAAAAAAATTAGTTGCTCTCAAAAGAGTGTATAGCTAAATGTGGCTTGGTTTATTGTTTAATAATTGAAAATTCAGTCAATAATTAAAGTTCATATATGTATCAACGAAAGCTATTTATAGAAGAAATAATTTTATATAATATAAATAACTAATCCAATAATTTTTTTTTTTTAATAAAAAAAGATCGAAATAAAATGAATAAACAAATCATTTTTATATGAATTTTCTATACATGTACTTCTATGTAAATATAGATATCCGAAACATAGAATTTACGAAATTAGATGTCCTATAAATTTGGAGATCAATTAAACCATTGTCGGTAATGAATTATTCATTCTTCAGAAGCGTTTGAGAAATTTATCCCTCTCATAATTTGTTCAATCGGAATTACGAAGGTGTGTTCTTAGTGTTATTTGACAATTTTCCTCGTGCACACGATGAGTATATCTACACAAGTACATGAGAGTATATAGTGAAAGAGAGTATATGCGTAAGTATAATTTTTCATGCTACGGTTTTTATAGTTATTTGTAATATCTCTCACTCTTGGAGCCGTCTCGCTATTGAGCACTCTTCCCTAATATTATTTATATTCTAAATAATATTATGTAAATATTTATATTTAATGCTGTAGTGATGCTTCATTTCCAAATAACGTTTTTCAAATGTTAGCACGACGTTAATAAACAACGACTTACGAATTACGACTTTATTTTCTTGTAGCGAGTAGGTATGCACTTTATAAGTCTCCTTTTTTCCTAGGTATATTACGAATGCGTTAAGATGCTCTACTATACACTGAGTTTACCGCGTATCTCCAAGCCATTGGGTGCCCTCTTCATATAAGAGTTCCTCTTGATCCGCTCAAGATCAGTCTATAGTCTGATCGTGTTCAGTTTAATTTACTCTAAGATAAGAAGTTTCCAATCATGCAGTAGCTTACAAACAAAAAATCTACAATGGTAGAGTCAGCTAATATAGCACTTTTGATGCTTTTGGTAAGTTAATAATTAACAAATTTAATTTACATAACAAACTCAAAAACGTAAGAATAATTCTGTAAATTGATTATTTTTTAAGATATATACCTCTGTAACAAACTTCGAAATACATATTAAAGGAATTATTTATACTGAATAAAAATTTTGCATGTTTTTTTTTCAGTATTCGATTTTTCTGACATTAATACTGTATATAAAAATTATCTTAAGGGTATCAAAAAAGAATTTCTAAATATTTACACTTCATTTACAAAAAAATTCATTCATATAAATTATTGTTCCTTCATAATATCTGAAAACCAAAATAAAGTATTCAAAACCAATTTTTAAAAATAATTAATATTAACAAAATATTTTGACAATAAGAAAAGAGCATTACTTATTGATAATTTAATTTCAATATCTAGAACTAATTCATTTTTTTGATTTTGAAATATTTGTTTGATTATTTATATAATCAATTTCGATGATAAAATCAAATATCATTTTCAACCAAATCTTACCAATTTCTATTTTCAAAAATAAAGTTTCGAATAAAAAGCCATTTTTTAATTCATGAATTCAACAATAAATTAAATATTTCGTTTAATAATACATAGAAATGAAAACAGAATTTCATTAAATTCAAAATACAGCTAAAAAATTGTTGTACTCTTAAAAAATGTTTTGTTTAATACGTTATACTAATGCGTAATGTTTAGTAACTGCAGCAACCGCAAAGTAAGCGACAAACGCGCTGAACGAAATCCGAAGGATCATTATAGTATTCATGTTAAAATATTTATTTACTCTATTGAGTTCTACATTTGCATATATTTTTAAGATACTTCAAACTATTTCAATAATTTAAATAATTAAACTGCATGAGACATTGAAGGACTAACGTTTTGTTCCACTAATATAATATAAAAATCAATTTAAATGATAATCTGATAATTATTCAACATTTTCAAAATAAAAATTATATTTTTATTCTTGAAAATGGATGAATGAGATGTATATGATGTACAACTTAATATACATGGAAATTTGATGCAACTGAACGATTCTGCAATGAATGGAATACCTTTCACAATTTCTCACTCGTTTATGCAAAATGGTCAACAAATAAAGAATAAAATATTCAACTGTAATGAAACGATTTCATAGCGAATCATAATTTTTCATTTATATAAATAATATAAGGTCAAACGTCTAATTTGAAATTTTACTTAATGCTACGACTATAAGTCATATATAACATTCACCATAAGAATATAAGAAACTTCACATTGAATGTGAATTTTGAAAAAAATTGAAAACGTGCTTCATTAAATGGTCAATAATGGAAGAAAGTTGTCGCTTGCTTGCGCCGTTGTGCATACAGAGATGATATATCTGTAATAATTTTATCATTTTATTTTTCACTTTAAACTAATTTAATTTTGTTTCTGACAAAAATTCTATTGACGAGTCTTCTCAGTAAAGCGACTTTTTAAAAAAAATATTTTATTCTAAACATAATTTACAAACATGATGAGATTTTAAATTCAAAAAAAGAAAAGTGATTCCCATACTTTTTAAGAAATAACGTTAGGTAACGGTTACAAAAATTTGCAACCTTAGGTTACGTTACTCCGCGATTGGCAAATGTTGTTTACTTGAACGGTTAATAAATATAATGGTTGACTCAAGCTTTTTCTAATTTCTGATTCTCCCGAAAACAAACTCTCAAAACTGCGGACTTGATGACAGGTGATAGAGCCTTGAATTTGGCAACGTGACAAGTTGTCGTATTATATAATTGTTGCAATTGAACTCACAATTGCAACCTAAGTCTAGCTTTTTTTGATAGGGCACGCCTAATCCAAATTTTATATTACAGGTATTCATATCACATTCTCAAGCTCAAAACGATGATACGTTAGTCGTCAATGTATTTGAAATTATCGATGACGATAAATCACAATATTTATCACACAATACTGACGCAAGTGGGTGAATAATTGATTAACGTTGTTTAATGCTAACTATTTTTACTCATTTCAATTGTTTCATTTACTCTTCATTTTTTTAGATCTCTACAGATTTGGATATGCTGTGCAAGGAAACGGGCAATTCCATCATGAAAAAATTGGCTCAGATAGTGTTACTTACGGGTGTTACGGTTATATCAACGTTTTAGGACAGCTCATGTTAACTTATTACTTGAGTGATGGCTGGGGATATCGAGTCGTACAACCTGGAGAAGACGTAGAAATTTTTTATAATAAACATGAAGAAGCTCCGGAAGGAGTCGATCCAGTTGAATACCGTAAAGAACATCACGGTGTATTGGTTTCTTGGAATGACTTAGAATTTCCTGATATTTGTGAGCAAGCAGCAAGTGGTTATGAAACTATTATAACTCGACCTTACCCACTCAGACGTAAGTATCTTTATGAGAAATTGTGAGATTTTTCAATAATAAGTTGACAACCATTCAATTTATAGTATAAAACAATGAAAGCGAACTTCTCATGGGTGATACTCAATTGCGCCGGATGAGATAATTGCGTCCATGCAATTGCGCCGGAATAAAAAAAATATATGCCATCATTGCGCCGAAGATAAGTTCATAACAAATATCAATCATTTTTTGTATTCAAAATCAAGATTTCAGACGCAGTTCGCCCGGTGCGCATTGAAAATTCGTACACACATATGAGTCGATTTCGCAGCCTTGCCAATTTTTCTCAGAGCAGATCTGATTATGACCGACAAGTGTACAATATTTCAATTCGGCGTATCTAAACGCAGGATTCTTATCTATTTTTTCATGTCGGCGCAATTGCAGAAGCCCCCTTCTCATCACTTTTCGTGTTCATATGATTCATAATCATTATAGACCTATTATTATCAATAAATATACCTTGACTCATCACAGAATTATGTTAATGTAGATATTAAAGGTATAAATCTTTAAGAGATCACGTTCAAGTATCTCATAACATATTACAAAGTATAACAACGATGAAAATCGTTTCATTTGTTTCAAGAAGCTTGACATGCCTATTTCAAATCAACAAAACATTTTTTTGACGAAAAGCAATCGTTAGATATTAAAATTCCAGCAGTCAAGAAATTTTCTGTGAATTTGATTGTTTTTGATCCGCCGCCAAACAATTTTTATTCAATGAATGTCTTGAAGTAGTGTTTGTTTTGAATTGATTTTTGTATTAGTTCTGATATTTTTTCGAATAGCCTAACAGGTTTATTTTCTCTGAACACAGGTGCTGAACACATTATTTTTACAAGTGAAAATCTCTTGACTGTCATTAATTAGTCGATTAAAACTTCAAAGGTTAGCTGAAAGTAATTTGCCTCTACACACATCTCAAAATCAATCTATTCAACCACCTACAATTCATTTAATTACGTAATATTTATTAGTGATGGATATAACATTGATTGTTTATAGTAAATCAACTCATCCTAGCCTATTTGTTTGTAATTATAATATTTATAAATTTTAGAGTTTTTCTTCATATTAATAATGAACTATCAATTATTTTCGCATAGAATTCAAATATTAAAATGCATAAAAATATACAAAAGTATAAACGCAATTTGTTACTATCGATAAATCATCAAATAATTTTGAACAGAACTCAAAATGTAGATTTTTCACCCTTCAAAAAATTTTAATTTTTAGAAAATTGTATTCCATATTAATATCTTGATTTAAAAACAAAAGAAACCATTTTTTATCTATCGCTACATTTATTATATCGTTTGGTCAACGTCATAATATTATTAGAGAAAAACACGCTATGTGCGACTGTTTACTTGAAATTATGATCACTTCAAAGAATGTCAGATTATTTTTATGTAAAATCAAACAATTTCACAACATAGTTTGATCGCTTCGTTCGAATTTGCATGAATTTGATCGAATAATATAAATCAGGAAATCAAACAACAGTGAACGGTTTAAAAATAAAAAAAAATTATTGTAACGTGGTCGGTGTTGCGAATCTGGACCGTATTTGTTAGACATGAAAATTCTCGAATTTTCAAAATTTTGTTGAGCGTTCGTCGTGAGCTTGGTTGTTGATAGGGTTGGACAAACAAATACAAAATTATAAAAAAAACGCAAGAAAGTCCAATCGACCCAATCAGGTTTCTTAAAATTAAAAAACTGACGTTAACAAAAGAGAAAAAGACTAAAAATGTAATCGCTCATGAATTTAGAGAATTATCGTTTCCGATATGCAATATAAACGATAGGGTTACAAAGTTACCTTCGGACAATTAATTAATTAAGATTGTAAAAACATCGTGATAAAATAAAATCAGTTAGAAAAATCGTTGAAAACAAACCAGAAAAGTGGCCCTTCGACGAGTGACCAACAAAATTAATTAAATTAAATCATGTAAAAGAATAAGAACCAAAAGTGGCACTGAGAGGGTGACCGTTAGAATTTGGAATTGTTATTTTACAATAGGGTTTAGCTAAATACGAGATCTGAATTTTACAAAAGTGAAGGCAAACCTTCGACGACACTGCTCAGGACTCGGTCACTGGCGACACACTAAAATACTCGAATTCTTCAATTATCTTGAACTTGAAACGTAACTCATAACTGAGTACAGTGCCAATTATTATACCCGGGAAGTCCAGACAAAGAGAGAGAGGACAGCATTTTAGCAACTTGTATATCCCCTCCCTAAACGCAAAACTGAACAAACCCCCACCCCAAACTCGCGATTGAATTAAATTTCATTAAAAAAGGTTTAATTTTGATGTATTTTATGTGACTGGATTATTTGTTATAATTAAAAATTTACTGTGTCACTTAAGAATATTTTAAAATTAAATATATCTCCGATCGTTTTTTAATTTGAAAAAGAACTTTTCGAGTACTAATCTCAATATCGCATTCGACTCTATAATAAATGTTTTCAAATTTATATGGTGATGATATAATGATTCGAATTGAAATGCAAATTTCTGTCATTTTCGATCAATATATAAACATAAATATTGTTTATATACCAATATATAAACATTTTCACTAGGGTCATAGGTATACAAATAATTGTATTGTATTCGGCGGAACTATCAACTCAAATGCAATTCAATTATTACTGTGATATTTGTTATATAAAAAAACATATTCCTCTGATATAGGGATACCTAGCAGCGGATCACCTGATACGACACAAACGTCAAGGATTCCTAGTAGCTTGCCAAAACCTGGAAGGCCACTTAAATCAAACATAACATCACATCAAATAGTCACTCAACTAAACACACGTGTGCCGTTGCCTAAAAAGCAACAATCAGTCATTAATACAAATCAATTCATTCCGAACGAAAGAATCAGTTATGCTGGAAACGTGGTCAGTAATGCGGGTTTTTTCAACAAAAATAAAACTGATAATTCCAGTCGTGTATATATTGCTAATGTACTACAACAAAACAACATTCTTCGACAAAATACAGCAAAGAATAATGACAGTATTGAGGGTGAGGGTTATTATATTATCAGTGATACGTCACAAACATCAGGAATTTCTACGAACTTGCCCAGACCTGATAAGCCAGATATCACAAACGTCTCATCACAAAAAGTGACAAATTTGAACACACGAGTTCCATTAGTAGAAACCCAACAGCCTGTTATAAATACAAATAATTACATTTCAAACAAAAGAATTAGTTATACTGGAAACGTGGTCAGTAATGCAGGCATTTTTAACCAAAGTGGAAGTGGAAGTGGAAATGCTGGTCGTGTTACAGATCGTGTATACTTTGACAATTCACTACAACGAAACAACAATCTTCAGCAAATTCAAACAACCAGTGTAGAAGGTGTTAAGGGTTATAACAATTTAAGTAATCTGTCCCAAACGTCAGGACAAACTATTAACTTGCCTAGAACCGGAAAACCAGTTACCTCAAACATAACAACATCTAAAATATTCACTAACCTAGGCACACGAATTCCTTCTGTAGAAACACAACAACCTGTGATTGGCACAAATGTATTTATTAACAAACAAAAGAATTAGTTATAC
>JAAMPD010002897.1:0-12414 GCA_025266255.1 Trissolcus basalis
TTGCACAATATACTAAATCTTGCAGTGTGTTACATGCGTATGCTTGTAGTGGTTAAGTTTGAGGAGTTGAATATAGGTGTCCTTCATCTGAATGCTCAGATCTAGGATAGCACAGCTGCCGACTTTCTTCAATGAAATCTGGGTAATATTGGTATTACCACTGACGTAGTTGTAGTCGATGAGTCCATGGGTGACGGAGAGCAAACCAAGCAGCAGACTCAGCCTATCAAAAACTTGAGAGAAAAAAAAGGTTATGCACTAATTACAGTTTTGAGCAATCTATCAATGGAGACAATTTTTTCTTTATTTTCAATTTTTAATTTCACATTTTTGTTGTCTAACACTTCAATTACTTGATAAGGACCACTATGCGTGTCGTCAAATTTTTCCGTTTTAAATTCTTTTCTCAGAAAGACAAAAAATCCTGGCAAGAGTTCTATTAGATGAACGCGACAATCATAATATTTTTTAGACCGTTCTTTAGCTTGGATTAATTTTTTTCGGTTATCGCGGTTCAAATTATGTAGACGAGTCATTATTGGGTTAAGTAGTCGTCGTATGTGTGGACAGGATCTTCTGGGACTTGAATTGAAGAAAGTAGTAGAGGATGTCCGAACAAGAGTTCGAAAGGAGTCTTTTTAGTTGCAACGTGAACAGTTGTATTATGTGGAAAGATGGCTAATGAGAGCCAAACGTCCCACTGGTGTTCTGGAGTGACGTATTGTTCAAGATATTCTACCAATACGTGTTAGGATCTTTCTAGCGAACCATTAGTCTGTGGATGAAATGCTGTGATTTTGTATTGGCGAATTCGTAGTTTCTTGGCAACTACTTTCAAAAGTTTAGAGAGAAAGTTAGTTCCTTGATCGCTTAGGACACAGCGAGAAGCAGAATATATGCTAACAAAATTTGTAAGTAAAGCTTCAGCTACAGTGCGAGCGGTTGCGTAAGGCAAGGCAATAGCTACACAATATTTAGTAAGTAAATCTTAAAAAGTAAGAATATATTTATTATTACGGTCGGTAACAGGAAGAGGACCGACAATGTCTATTGCTACCTTATGCATCAATGCGCAAGGTGTATTGGTTATGGCTAAAGGAAACCTTGTCTTATCTCGAGCAAGTTTTTTTAATTCACATTGCAAACAATGGCGAATGTAATCTTGTACATCTTCTTCCATGTGCTCCCAGTAATAGAATAATCTTATTCTAAGATACGTTTTATGAACACCTTTTTGTCCTCCAAGGCAGGAACTATGCACTCCTCCAATTACGTCATCGCGTCGAGCTATTAGAAGGTAAGAGACTTTACCGGTGCAAACTACCATTGTTTGTCGATCCGTCAGTAACCCTTTAATTTAATTTTTCCATAAATTCGCGACCAAGTGATCAAGTTAATCTTGTTTATCTGGGGTATGCAAAAAGTTACTATGTCTCTACTTCTCATACAATTAAACGCATTTTCTAAACCTGCACCGAGGCAAGTTGGTGTGGCGGTAACGCGTTCAGCTTGTGTTCGGGAGGTCGGGGGTTCGAATCCCCTTCGGCCGACCACTTGAAAAAAGTGTTTTAGTTTATTTGACGTCATGTAATGTGTCTAAAAAACTAATTGTTGAACTATGTCCTGCTAAAAAATTATGTGTGACGTCTAGGGCCAGATTCCCCCTGATACCAAAAATTGGTTAGACAGTTGTAAAGGGATTTTGATTCTAAACCTCCACTAACCTCCCAATCAATGTCGATGACGTTACTGGCTTGCATGAATATACAAATTATATTATGTGGTCCTTTTTTCAACACCTGTATCTCTCCTAACTGGTTTGAAGTTATTGTGTCAAAACGTTTATGTTTAAGCAAGTGTTCTCTTTGCTTCTCAATGGGGTGTCCGTTTTCATTTACGAACGAAATAAGATTATCCTTTTTTATCCATAAGAAGTCTCAGGTCTCTATTATGTTGGAACTGAATAATTTTTTTAATCTGTTATCTTATCTGGATGTTTTTTCCTGACCAGTCATATAACGACTTGTTCGCAATATTTTTCAAACTCAGTTATGGCTTTTACAGCTTCAATATAACAAACTGGATTTCTGGACAAAGCATCAGCGTTAGTGTTATATTTTTCTGGTTTGTAAATGATTTCGTAATCATATTATTCGATTTTCAATCTCCAACGGGCTAGTCTTGAAGTTGAATCTCTAGCGGTTCTTATCCAGACTAGAGGTTCATGGTCACAGACAATAGTGAACTTTCGCCCGTAAAGATAAGGTCGGAAATGTCGTACACAATACATGATCGCAAAGGCCTTTTGTTCGTACACGCTTAATTTTTGTTCGGTAGTAGACGAAGTTTTGGAGACGTAAGCTATGGGTCAGTCTTGGCCTATAGGGCCTTGACACAACACATTTGAATGGTGTATTTTTCTTTTATAATTGAGTCATTGGTGGAGCTATACCTGCAAAATTTTCAATGAAGCGTCGATAATAACCAGACAAGCCTATGAACTGCTTGATATTTTTTCCATTTTTGGGTTCTTTTTTGGGAAATTTTTGCACGGCTTCTACCTTTTTATGATCTGAGCGAATTTCATCTTCGCTAATTAGATGTCTTAGGTAAGCTACTTCTCGTCACAAGAAGGTACATTTCTCGGGTTGTAATTTAAGGTTAGCTTTTCGCAGTCAGCCAGTAAACTCTAAATATTTGCGCCGATGTTTTTTGAGATCCTTAGCGTAGATTACTGTATCATCAAGGTATGTAAACATTTCTGTTTTTTAAAGCCCTGAGAGTACTGTATCCATCAGTCTCTGAAATAAATCTGGAGCATGACGAAGTCCGAAAGGCATTCTTGCATATTCAAAGTGACCAAGTATAGCAGAAAACGCAATTTTATGCGAGTCTTTCGGATTCATAGGAATTTGATGAAATTTATCCGATAAATCAAAAACAGAGAAGTATCCAGCTTGACCGAGTTGGTCGAAAACGTCAGTTATATTGGAAAAAGGATAGGAATCTCTGATTGTCTTTTCATTTGATTTTGTAAAATCTAATACTAATCGGTAGCGTTTCTGTCCTTCGTGTATGGCTTTTTTAGGAACACACCAGAGTGGTGTGTTTTATGGTGAATGGGACTCCTGAATGATTTTCTGTTTTGAAAGTTTAGCGACTTGGGACTTAATTTTGTCTTTTGAAGCTGCGGGGTATCTGTATTGCTTAACGTTTATTGAAATGTCATCTGTGGTTATGATTTTATCGCTCACTGCTTTAGTGCACGTGAGAGGTTTATCAGGAAGGTAATAAGTATCACTCGTTCCTTTGATTAATTCTATAATTTCGTTTTCCTCTAACGGGTCTGTAAGGTGATCAAGGTTCATCAACTTTAAAATTTTTCTGGCTCGAGTCGTGTTTTCGCACTCTTGAATGTTGCATATAGGTTGTTTGTGTAAATAAGGGTCGTCAGGACGCGAAAGGTCTATAGTTCTTAACTCTACTTGTTGTGAACCTATTTCAACATTTATTTCAGTTGTATATATAATTGGGACATGAACTTTTCTGTCTTGATTTTCTACGAAACCATTTCCGTAAAAAAGTCGAGGCTAAATGGTTTGTAAAGGGATGAGACCATATTTGAGGTTATTAATTAATCGTACTTCGACAATAGTTCGAGAACGAGATGGAATTATCTGGGTTTCTGAATTTGTTGAAGGAATTCGATTGTTGTTTACGATTATACATCTTTCAAGATAATTAATATAAGGTTCAGAAGCACGAAAAAAACTAGACCCAAGAATTCCATCTTGTTTGATAGAAAATAATTTTCACTTTACAAGGTGAAAATTGCATGGAGGGCCAAAATTCTACAGTGTTTTTCTCGAGAGTTTTTACTGTTTTATTGGTGATTCCGCATAGTTCTTAAATTTCGGTAGTGTCTATCTTCAATTGTTCGCCTATGATTTTCTGTTTAATAAGACAGGGGTTAGCGCCTGTATCTATAATGAGGGTAGCGACGTTTGAAAATTTCACCCTTATTGTAGGTGATGAGTCGACGTATCGAGGGATTGTATAGACGTTTCCTCCCTGGGAGCTAATGCTACTACAGAGAGGGTTCTCCCGTTTCCCTGGTTCTGTTTGCTTCGACAATTGTCTTTAGTGTGTCCCGTTCTTCGACAGTGTGTACACTTTTGGATTCGATTTGTAGGTGGCGGATTTGATTTATGACACTCTGCTACTGTGTCTTATGTTTTTTCGCAATATTAACAGATCTTTGATTCGGATCTGTTATTTGTCTTTAGTTGAGGACAACTTTTTGCAGTATGGCCGGGTTGCGAGCAGAGTTGACAATTTTCTCCGCTACTTTGAGCAATTCTGACCTATGATGTAGAAGGAAGCTGACAATCGCTTGCGAAGTGACCTGTTTTGCGGCATCTGGCACAGGTGTGGATTCTTCGGCAAAATTCGGTATAATCATGCCCTGAACGCTTGCAAAAGTGCAATGTTTCTTTTGAGAGTATTTCTCATTAAAAGTGGCAACTAGTCCGTTATAATTAGATTTTTGCATTCCTGGTGCTTCTTGATTTCTAGGTTGAGTTTCCTTTTTTCTTAATTAGGGTCGAGACTTAATTCTTTTTAGCTTTATTGCAGAAAGTCCAGCTTCATTAAGATTGTCGTAATCTCTTATTCTATTATTAAGGTTTTCATTGAGACCATGCAATAAGGCATGCATTACTTCTTTTTCTAATGTTTACTTTGGCGCTGTCGATATGGTATCGTTGTTTTCACTTTCAAAAGCTTCTATGAGTTGATTACCTGAAACTCTGCAGCAACTCAAATGACTCGGTACGTCTTCATTTTTGTATTGAGAGATCATACCAAGTTTTTCATGTAATGTGTTAAGGATTTCGCGAGGAGCGAATATCCCTTTCGAGTGAGTTAGAAGCGCATCTATACTAGTGTACTGGGTTCCATGCGTTAGTTGCAAGGCATTTTTTGTCAGTCTTGTTTTTAGAAGTTGTGCAAATGCTGGTTCTGTATTTTCATTCAAGGAAAATTTGGCGTTTCTACACGCATTCGCGAATTTATGATAACTGCATCCCGTGCTGTCTCCGGAAAAGAGAGGAATGGGGCAAATGATATCACGCTGTTAAATGAAATTTTCGGTTGTCATTTTGATAGATTTTAATGACGAGTGTAAGGAGTTCGCAGAGGAATATGAGGATTTTGCGCTTGAATATGAAATTAAGTCTTGTTCTTCTAGTAAAGAAACTAAGGATTCAGCGTTTGGCGAATTTACGACTGAATTTTCGAAATACGAAGGAGAAAGGGTTTGGTATCCAGCGTTAGTGGATATCCTAGATGTGGCTGAATTTTCATCAATAACAGATTGATTTGAAGAAGAATCGTCAGTATAATAGGACTGCGATTGAGTAGCTCCGACTGAAGGAGTAAAATGTAGATCTTCGTCTGTAGGAAAGGGTTGAGGAACTCCTTCTGTAGGAGAAGGTTGAGGAACTTCGTCTGTGAAAGAGGATTAAAGAACTCCGTCTGTGGGAGAGGATTGAGGAACTCCGTCTGTGGGAGTGAAAGATTGAGAGGCTCCGTCTGTAGGAGAAATATATAAAGAAATTCCATCTGTGGGAATGTTTCTTAAGGATTTCGTAAGAGTTGATTTCAGTCAAGCCATTACCGTAGAAACCTAATTGTAATTTCGCTTCTTCTGAGGTTCTAGGATCTTTTACCGAGCTTCTTAATAAACGTGTATTTCTAGTTTCATCATCGTCGCTCATAATAATTCATCGAAACCTTATATCTTCAATTTTCAGGACAACCACGCTCTGCTACCAAAAATCAAACATATGTTACATCGAACATATGTTCAGTGAATGTTTTAGTTGTCCGCAATCAGAGGTAAAGGATAAGATGAATCATTATAAACAAAAGTAAGTAAGTTTAAACAATATTTATTCGTAAAACGAACAGAAAGAAAATATTCATACAATTTGTGAACAACAGTCTTACAAAAACTTATTTTCATAGGCACTTATTTAAATAGGCGGTTGATTAGCAATAGAAAATCTTTTATTCTCACGTGACGTTTGTCGAATTCGTCTAAAACAAAGGTGAAGTGTTGAGACGCGTGAAATTGGAAATTAGTCGTGGTGAGTTTGATTTAAAGTTTTTAACGATTTGTAAATATTTCGTAACGGTTTGAAAAATAGATGTAATAGCAATTTGTAACAGTTTTGAAAATATTAATTTACGGCAGTTCACGATGATTGTTAATAGTCATCAATTAGTTTTAAGAACAAGTATAAATTAATTGTACAGCGTAATTGATTATTAAGAACAATTTGTGAATAGTCTAAATTGATTGATCGATCTCATATGTAGAACGAAAGAATGAATTTATTTAAATTCAGCGATCTTAGCAAAGCGGATTAGCAAGGACAAAGAATAACCGGACACTCCAATTGGTTAAAGAACCAAAGGCCTAAAGGAAAATAGCCCCAAAGTCGACTATAGTGAGAAGACTCAGTAGGAAGTGTACTGCTACTGTTAAAATCACTCGTATATATACTAAGCTTATCAGCTTTTTAATGACAATCGAATCTGGATTAAACCACTCTGAGTGTCATTAGAATGACAGATTAGGTTCGCATTACGTGATGTCATTAGAGCCCGCGCGGCGTTATCACCTAACATCATCCGATGCAACTCTAATGATTCTTTCAATCTTGTATGATTATGATGCGATTGTGATATCATTTTAATCTTGCGACGTAATAGTTTTCTTAAACGATTTATCAATTATGAACTAAATGCGTTTGTTAATCTCAACGATTTTCTTAATCTCATGATATAATGATTGTTCTCATTATTAATTACAAAATAAATGCAACTATTAATCTCGATATATTATCGTTTGTTAATTATTCATAATATCTAAATGAGGATAATGAAATAGTCTGACTAAGTTTCGTAAATATACGTATGTATTAATTGCGAAAAGAATCAAGGATCATCCTAGTCAGGATATAACATAATCGAAGAATTCAGTTTTCGGTAAACTGCGTGTAATGAGTTTTGTTCTGTCAGTACTGACCCACTGTTCGAATTCAATTACGTCATTATTATCTTCAGTATCATCTTTTGTTTCTTCTGCTTCAACATCAGTTCCTGTAGAAGAGGAAGCAATGCCAGTATGTCTATCAAACATATTTGTCAAAATGCGGTGAACTTTGTCTTCCATTGGACATTTCTCATAAGTTCGCAGCATACAATCGCTGTTGGTCACATTCCATACAAGATGTGACATAACATCATTTAGTAAGAACTTAGAACCGAAAGCATGAAGTTGCAACTCTACATTCTGGTGTATAGTGCACACACAAATGAAATGCGTTTCTGAAGATCCTGCCAGAACACACTATTTTAGTCAAAGTAAACAAAATGTTGACAATCCAATTTTGATGTTCGGATGTTTGATTTTGAATTCCGCATACAATTCTCGCGAATTCAGCAGTAACAGCTGCTTTTGTTTGTACCTATTTTTTGCCTACGCTGACGCAATCTATTTTTCCAGGAAGCATTTTTGAGTTATAATACTAACTAGAGATAATAATATATATCTCAGGCCTAGCGACCCTGCGCACCCTGAGCTTGTAACAGGACGTGGAAATTTCGACCTTGAACCGATTCATTCGCACTTGATCGCCAAGATAATGAATATCAAACGTGTAATTACCCATCGTTAAATCATGGAATAGCATGCAATTGAACTATACAAAACATCGACGACTTAGCCTCGCAGGCAAGGTAACGTGGTTCTCACGTTTTCTTGGGAGTGTTAAATTGAACAAGTAGTAGTAGCTAACGCGAAAGCTCCCTGCATGCGAACTATGATGACAAAGTGGAGTGAAAGTGGTACTCAGGAATGGTGGCGACTACTTAACGCTCTAACGCTCTATTCTCCCTCAAAACGTTTGGAAGCTAAATGAGTAGGATCGTAGCCTGAACTGGGACCGCTGTAGCTCTATGGAATCTGGTTACTAGCTTGCTTATATGGACGGTTGCTGCTCATGGCGCTCTTGTGGTGAGGTGCAAGACGTTTAGAGCGTTAGTCTTGCACTCTTCCCCTTGAGGCCTATGAGAGCGACCATTGAACGAATGTTACATTTGAACGTCTTTAAGCAAATTTGACGCTATTTGGTGGTGCTGTCTTTCGAGACAGTATCCATCAAATTTGCGTCAAAGCACATTTCTGTCCTGACAGATTGTCGAACGTCTTGGAACGTGTTTTCGCTTAACGCATATTAACCGATGCTGTCTTTCGGGCCAGTATCTATCTTCTTGCGTTATGCACTTTTCTGTCCTAACGAAAATCGAACGTGTGCTTCGCTTAACGCAAAATTAGCCGGTGCTGTCCTTCGGACCAGTATCCGGCTCTTTGCGTTAGGCACTTTTTCATCCTGACGGATTCTCGAACGTCGTCGAAAACCGGCAAAATTTCGTCTGGTAGTAGAAAACTTTTCGGATCCAGTCCCAGAAAATTTTCAAAAATTTTTCTCAGACGCCCAGTCCTAGAAAATTTTCCCTCAGACCTTGACGCCCAGTCCCAAAAAATTTTCAAGTAGAAATTTCTCTTGAATGGTCTAGAGAGGTTTCGAACATCCACTCAACTATTCAAAAGCTTCAAACTCGTTTTAGAGCACTCAAACGTCCTAAGCCCTCTAAGCGGACGCGGATGGAACAACACGCGCTAATGACTTTGCAGGATTCCGATCAGTCAACCCTTGTTACCAAGCTTGGGCACTGCCGGATGAATGCCTTGACGACTCGACGTCTTTGAACGTCCCTGGATTTAGTGCAAGCCCACAAACAGTACGCACTTCAAACTGGTCATACCGTTGTGGCCATCTAGTGAAGTCTGTTGTCCCAAGGCTCTACTGGACGTGAACATTGGCCTGTCTATATTATTCTCTCATCCGCATGTATTTCTTTCTCTCTCACCCCTCAGAGTACCCCATTCTCTGTGATCAAATGACTCGTGTGGATGCTCGGGCAAACATCTCACAAACTCGTCTACCTGCTGCAACGCAGCAGAAGCAGGTGAACGTCGAACTGCCAACCGCTGCAATCGACATGCGTCCTTCAAACGTCGATGATGCACAAGAGAAAGAGAATATCAGAGTCGGATCAGGGATCAAAGTGGTCTAATTGAACATGAAAAGAACGCGTCATGTTACTGATAAGCTACGAAGGAGAGAATTGACATTATTCTGATGCAAGAACCCTACACCTTTCGAGGACGAAATCCTGGCCTCGGCCTGTGGTCCGCTTTGGCTAGTGCAAATAGCTTGGCAAGTGAAAATCTTTTGGCCGGAATTGCTATTGCAAACTCGAACCTCAAGGCAATCAAACTAACCGACCTGGGTAATAGCTACTGCATATACACTTAGGTATCGTGCGACATCGAATCATTTCATCTCGTGAGCATTTACTTCCAATTTTGTCAACCGACATGAATCGGAATTGCTCAACTCGAACGTATTATGCAACGCATCCAGGAGCAAAGAGTACTCATCGCGTGCTGACGCCAATGTTAGGTCGACCGTGTGGGGAGATCGGCTAACCGACGAACGCGGCGAGGAGCTCGAAGGTTTTATTGCTCAGTATGACCTGTCCGATTTGAACGAGCCAAATTTCTTTGGCAACATACGAAACCATTGGAGATCGTCATGCATTGACATCACTATGGTTACACGGCAGATGCTCCCGTGTACAAGGGAGTGGACAGTCAAATATGACTGGATTACAAGCGAACACAGATAAATTGTTACTGAGATAGGACCGGGAAAGCTCCAAGAGCGGCAGACTGTCACGAACTACGAACGCTACAACATCCGTCGCGCAGATTTAAAAAGTCTGGAAAATTTTGAGGACAGACTTGCAAACATCTCCTTTGCTTACAATGTTGACCACGATGTCGAACAAAACGTGGATTCCATAGTAAGCAGAATTCAAACTTCGGCTGATGCCGCCATACCCAGACGAAGGTTGAGAGCTAAAGCGGTACCCTGGTAGACCCTGGAACTCACAAACCTGAAGAAAGCCTTATATCGAACACGCCCGAGGTACCAGGTCGCGAGGAGAAAAAGGATCGATGGAGATTTGATCGAACGCAAAAAGCGTATCTATAAACGTATAGATCGCAAATACAAATCTGTCATCAAAACAACTCCAAGGGAGAGCTGGCGTCGTCCCTGGTAGAAATTGGAATTAGGGCTGAAATAGGGCCCTGGTCAGGCAGCCGGACTTGACCAGGTCGGGTCATGATCAGGCTCAGATTGGGTGGCCTGATCACCCGATGAGGCTATTATCTGGGTCCTGGTCAGTGCCTTAAATAGGGACCTGATCAGGATGTGACGCTTTAAGCCTGATCAGCCCAATTTGGATCCAAACGCTTTCAAAACAGGGCTTGGATCAGGGCCAGATCAGAATCTTAAGAATAATATCCCTATGTTGGCCTGATACGATTTAAAAATATTGTTCTTTTTATAACTCCCTGATTACAGCTTGACAAAGCCACTGTAACTCAGATACTGATATTCAACCCATTGAATGAAGATGCCAATATCATGATTTTGAAAAAATATTTTGAGTAAAAGTTTCTTATTTTGATGCAAGGAATCCAAATCTGTAATAAAAAATGGGGGTTCCCATTTAAGATTTCAAAGCTGCCCCCCGTACACCCCCAAGGGGTGGGGGTGGGTACCGTTGGATAGGTCTTTGAAAAATATTTAATACGTGTTCCTTTGTTTTTCTCATTTAATATGTATTTTACGAAATATTTGACCGTCCCGGAACTTTTTTTACACCCTGTAGAAATAGTTAAACATAACCTTTTTAGAGTGATTTTTCATATATAGCTATATTGAATAGGTTACTGTAAAATTGTGTTCAAATAGTTGTGCTCAAAAGTGTCTATGTGTTTATAATGTGTTTATATGTGTCTATGTCTACATAAAAACTGTTTTATGTAGAGTTTTTAATGTTTCTGAATCTACATGTTACTTATTTTTTTAAAAAACCATTTCTTCAATAAAAACATAGAACGAAAATAACAAAAATAATGTATTTTTGAATCAGGTCAGATACAAGAAGGATTAAGCCGTTTTCAGATACTGAAAACCAATCGACACCGACTTTGAGGCCTACGAAAATGGCATCTCGTATGGTAAATGTGGTAGGTAAATTTCTTTTGTTTCTATGATATACTAAAGTATACATTATCTGATTTTCTTTACAAAATATTCATCACAAACCTTTTTTTACAGAATAAATACTTGACACGTAATGACGTAGATTCTGTCGTCATATTATCGCCGTCCCTTGCGGCGATGACAATATCGACGACCTGGTCTATTGGTCTGTATGATCGAAAATCGATCTCGTGCCAAAACAAAAAGATGACCGACCAGAATTTCAAAGGGGCTAAGAAAGGTGGTATCATACAAGAATTTGCACTTGAAGGATGCGATCAGTATACAATATACTTTTTGTTCCTGCAATACCATCGATCTGATAAATACATTCGACAGAAAGGACTCCGCCCTTTCCTTATGGAAAATGACTTTCGGTCAAATTAAGCGAAAGTACTGTGGTTAGATAGAGGAAGTCCTTCTGAACAAAAGTCCTTATGGGCACTAAGCTCAAAACTTAAGATTTTTCGTACTTTTGGACATTTGCAACTCGCCACTTTCAAAATATCGTAAACGTAGAGTTGCTCTCTGTCGAAGTTTTTGTTACGTTTTTTTTTTCAGTATTTTACGATAATCAATTAGTGAATACATTATTTTTATCTTAAATAAACTTTTTTTTCCCCAATTATTGGAACCAAAAAAACTTTTAAGATAAAACAATTATTTAAATAATACTATTTACAGATAATGCAGTACAAAACCGTCATTCTTTTATAAACCGCTATACAGTGCGCATCTCATTCATTGATAGTTCCATAAAAAAATCTTGCTGAATCTTTTTGACTTTTACATTGAGAATTAGCATTAACGTAAAGAGCTATCGAAATGGCTGAAAGATTACGATGTTATGTGATGAAATCGATTTAATGAACGCTGATCCAGATCGTCTCCGTCTAAATGTTCTCACACAATCAGCACGTCAAACATGTCTTTTTTGCAATGCCGATGCCGAATCGCATCGATTGTCTTTGTCTTGCAAAGTTAATGTTTTTATTAAGAGAAACATTTGTTCAGAAGGACTTCCTCTATCGAACCACAGTACTTTCGCTTAATTTGACCGAAAGCCATTTTCCATAAGGAAAGGGCGGGGTCCTTTCTAAAAAATATAGTTTTGTAGGCTATAAAATTTAGTCCTGTTACTTCGGCTACCCGCACGTGAAAT
>JAAMPD010002898.1:0-12410 GCA_025266255.1 Trissolcus basalis
TTTTCCCTTGAAAAAAAAAAAAAAAAAAAAAAAAAAAAAGAAACTTGGGAGTTCATTGGGAACTGTAAGTTATCTTGACATACGAGGACAAATGGTTGGAAATCAGGATAAATTTTCATGCGAAACTTTTAAATTATGCGTTATTGTTTTTAACTTTTCTTGGTGAGAGAGCGGTATGCTCGTATACATAGACTATTTTTGCATGACGAAGTTGCAAAAACAAAAAGCTCTGGTGGAATCGCGACAACCCTGGGCGAATTGTCAACTTTTTGTTATTTTTATTCTCAGTTAGGTATCCGTTCAATCGCGTTGGGCTGCTATGTTTTAATTACGGTAATTCGAGAGAGTAACTTTTATGAGTCTATTATTAACCGTGTTCTCTGCATCGTGATGTTGAATCAGGTATATATACCCAGCGCGTATTATAGACCTTCGACTATTCACCTACATTTATTATTCTTAATGAAACGCTATATTACACACAGTCAGTTTCAGTTAGAGTATAAATGTGCCTTTGTTTTATAAATGCGATTTATTGAATTACTGCCCGCATTTTAGCATTAAGTCCAAATTGTTATGTCAGTTCCGTTCCTTTATACGAGCCTAGTTTTTACCGTTTCCCTTTTTCGTCCATTTTTGTACTCATTTTGTTTGTCCCTTCCGACTTTTCGTTCGCATATTAATTAATTAATATTCAAAACTTTTTGCTAGATCCGCTAAAAAAATTTCATGTTTGGCAGTATCAAGCAAATATTTTTTTCCAACACGAAGAAAAAAAAATTAAATGTCAAAACGATTTCCTCAAAGAATTTTTCACATTTTCGGAACTACTTGTTGATATGAAATTTTTTTTCTAAATTCAGTTATACAAATTAAATTCAGTTTGGATTTAAAAAGCGTGTCGGATAAAAACTAAAATCCATTATGAAATGCTATAAAAATGTTAAAAAACAACAATTCAAAATAAAACAAAGTCATCGGATACTTTCGAACGACTTTAATCCGATTTTTTGCAGAATGTGATTTTTGACATGAGTGTAGATATAATGGTAACTGAGATTAAAGGGGTCTGTATAAATGGTATCATAAAAGAATGATCAAATTGGTTGAGAAATGTTGATATTCGATAGGATAAAAATGTGATAAAAATGATACTAATTATATATAAAGGGGGGAGTGAATAAAAATGTAACGGTTTGGGAAAGTGTTTAATTTGACGGTGAAGAAAAATGGTTGAAGATGCGATAAAGTAATGCTATAGATCAAACGAAATCTGCAGCGTGATTGCAACGTCAATGCAGTGTGTGCGTTGCAGTGGCGACAGAGGCTGCACGAAATGGCACATCGATATCTGATAGGAAGGTGCCATTTCGTCCGTGTAAGCTTTGTCGAACGTGAAAGAAATGAGGCTCTTTAGCGCGCCAAAACGGAAGTCACGGATAGCGCGCTCGTAAAATGCACCCGCGAAGACGTAGTCGCCGGCTCGATTCTTCATGCTGTTTTACAACTTGCATCTGCTATAATGTCAGCGCCACGTGAATGTGTATCTACGACGACGCGAAGCACCCGAACGGAAGTAACGAATCCGATGGGTATACATATATAGAAACGTTGCCCAGGATTGCGAGTCTGCAGGAAGTCTGTCGCGCATCCAGCGAGTGTGTTCAAAACGTACCGCGAGTGTGTTCAATACTGCTCCGATGTTAATAATTATTACACAGATGAAAAGAGCGACCAACAGCGTGGCTGACAGCCGTTGAAAAAAAATGCCCGTCAAAACGTTTCAATGATTTTGCATTCAGGAATAACTATTATTCGATCACTTTTTAAACTTTTGGATTATTGAGTGCCGATGGTTTATGGACTCGTTGAAAAGGACCTTCGCTTTTTTTTTTGATAAATTGCCCCGAAATCCTAGATTTTTAAATTACGACTTCTCGTGACACACGCTCAATATTTCACCTCGCCGGTGATGTTCCAAGTGTCGGCATTCAAATATTTTATCTCTCATAAAAAAAAATGATTTTTGAAGAGTTGAAAAGTTAAAAAATTGATATTACACATTTTTTACCGTCTATCTGAAATCTGCATTTTTTAAAATAAATATTTGATATTACAAATGTTGGGCTTTTCTTTGAAAATGATAATTTGTTTAAATTTATTTGATTTAGTTTTGTATGTTTTCGTATTTCAAGTGTCAATTCTGTTTTTTATTATTACTACCGAACAACAAAGTTGTTGGTAAAGATAAGGAAGAAACATCACTACACATTAATTACGTTGGATTCTTTTTTTTATATTTTTTTTTATTGAACTAAGCCGAGTTTAACCAGAGGTTTTGTTGAAGCTAACGTATATAAATAAAAGAACATTTTAAATCGCTTCAACTCAACGCTGTGAAATGTCTCACAATTCAGAGTTTACTTTTTGGAGTAGAGACAATTATATTTATTTTCAATAGTGTTTTTGTATTTTCATTGGTTTTATAAAAAATCCACGATTTTGGTTGGAATGTCAAAAATTGCTGTCCGCGATGGAAAATATTACAAGTGAGTTTGCAAAAAATGTTGCAGAAAATAAAATCTGTGTGAACAAAATATCGAAAAAGGTTTCAAACATTTTATTTCAACTTATTTTAAGTATAAAAATATTGGATTGAATATAAAATAAAATTCTATACAAGATAAAATTTTTGATTGCAATCGGCCTTTTGTTTCAATTTTGAATATTAATAAAAAAACTTGTCACTGACAGGATTGTATACCTTTCCGGGGTAACTAAACAAATAAATAATTTGTGGAAGACTCGTAACATGCTTGTTGAACTTGCACAACAACTCATAATCATGCACGAAACATTAATTTTAATGCCCGAGGACCATGATACAATAAAGCTCAACTACGTTTCCTAAGCTGATGTTCCCGTAAGCTTTATTTTTGTGTGCAACTTATTATGCGAGTTTTACCATTTTTACATGGCCAAAGTTTCGCACAAACTTCTACTTTGTGCTTGGTTAATGACCTCGTTTGGTGACATTATTTTTCAAAAATTAAAGTCTAGCTCTGTCATTTTTTTCAAGGGGGGAAAAATGCGAAAAATTTATTGTTTTGAACATGGAACTATAGATGATAAAAAAACACTGTCAAAAAAATGTTGAAAAATAAAAACAAACAAACAAACAAAAGCACGAAAACACAAGAGCCCAGATGAGTCATTACACCCACTTTGATGAAATTCGAAAATTGCATTCGTGATCGCAGTGTTTAATTGAAATCGTTTTGGAAATTCGGACTGATCATTTTTGTATGGCAGTTAATTTAAAAACGACATTTCGGCTCGTTATAATTGTTCGACGGCAATCTACACTGTTGTTGGTCTGGCAATCCTCTTGATTACCAAGCGAAAAATACATGAAATGTTGCTCGAACGTTACAATTTATCATCGCGTGGAATAATGTTGAATCAGAATGGGGCTCGGGCCGGCATGCGACGAAAGTATATACATTTTACAGACAACATATTCATTCATATATTATACAAACGATGTTACACAAGCTATAACCGCACATTTATAATTCCCCTTATTAAACAATAGATCACTGTTATTTAGTCGCATTCAAATATGCCTCCTCACTTATGCACAATTTATGCTCACTTTTATTTTGACCGCATGGATCGAGCGCCGCCTGTGGCAACTCCGTTGTCTATTAAATATTTGCGTTTTTACCGGTTTAGAATAATTATGAAAATTTGTTTGAACGACAAGCGTCTGACGAAGAATAAGATTTAATTGTTAATTCCATCCTCTTAACGTTGGAACTATATTATTCCGAATGTTGCGGGGGAATCGAAATTGCTTTGGTTGCATTAATGAATTCATCTTAAAATAAAGCAAAACTTGTCTGAGAGGTTTACAGTTGAAATTAGCATTTCCGCCAACTTACATTGTGGCAAATTTATTCTTCTAGTTTACCTTTGATTGACTTGCATAGCGCAGAATAAGGAAAAAGAAAAAAACCGGCTTTCTTATACTTTCCTCTTTCGACCCGGATAAATGAGTAAACATTTTTCAATGGAACAACACATTTCAATTAAACTTTTAGCTTCAAGTGTTTCGAGTGTTTTTCAAATGTACCTAATGAAAACCCCTTTTATAGTTATAACAGTTGTTCTTCGGCGCTATTTTGCGTGAATTCTGACGAATTTCAAATCACGACCAAGCACGTATATAAAGAAATGTCTGCAGTCAACGGAGAACTTAAATTAGTATAAATAAGCATGAGTTGCGAGCAGCTGTTGCGAGTGAGACTTCTTACTTTTCTCTTGGCCGGACCATCTTTGAGCTTTCTCTATCCTACCGTCCGCCGAGACAGAGAAAAATCTTCAAAAACTCGTCACTTGCCTTTCCGTCTTCAACAATCCTAGCTCCCTCGACTAATTTTGCTTTCCATTTCATAATCTCTAAACTTTTCCCACCGTCCAAATTTATTCTCCCAACGGACTGTTTCATTTCTCACAGCAAAAGAGACACCAGATTCAATTGACAGCCCTCGCTTGCTATTATTCTCAAAATAATTAGTACTTTATAAATGGGGAAACAAAAATCATCCTATCAGAAACCTCCAGAGATTTAACGTTACTCTGTAATTGGGTAATGTCATTTCAAATTTTTTTTTCCCCCAAAATTTACTATTTCAATTTTGTTCATTGGGATTTGTAAAGTAGTGAAAAATTTTTCAGTCCAAAAATCAATAATCAACTTTTTTTTAAAATAAATTATCGTTTACTATTTGAAGAAAAAAAATGGATTAATCAAATAATCAAAAGAGTAATAATTTTGTTTGAAAAGTTTTTGCACATTTGTGGTTATAGACAAACTGATTCAGAGGATGAGAAATTGATAGCCATCGGGCTAAAATGATTCATGGTTAGCGAGATCGTTGAAGCAAGATTTTTAAAGGGTCTTACGCTTTGGCTTGGAACGAGTTCACATTCATTTCTGCTAATAAGACGTTTCACCGAATATTAATGTCTCGAGTTTTTTTTTTGCCTTAGGCCTCATCCGGAATCGGAGAAAACGTGCATTTTGCCGCTGACAGATGATTTACACGCCATAAGTGATTTCCCCTGAGAAATCGTAGCATTTTTCTTCGCGCTTTTCTCGGGACGTACAAAATTTTGCTCTGCGATTTTTATAATTTATTTCAAGTTGAAACGAATTTGTACGCGATGCGATGTACGGCTTCGGGTTGTTTGCAAGCTTAATGTGCGCTCGATAAGTTCGGTGTTCACTTTGAAGACAAAGTTAGTTCTTGAACAACTTGTTAATATACGTGTAATTGAAGTATCGTTACTTCCATTACATCAATTTGCTGTCGACGGCTTTTTTACGCCTGGGAATTTAAAATCGCACTTGAAAACTTGAGCAAACATTATCACATCTGTCTAATGGTCGCGACTTAGAACAACCGGCACTTAATTTCTATCACAAAAGTGTTGCCACAATCCGTGAAAAAATACCAAACTTCTGACAAACGGTTCAAACTTATACACAAAAAAATAAATGAAAGAGGTGAGATTAGTTTGTTGATAAAGTGAGTTGTGTCTGAAAACAGTAATTTTTTATTTCTTTGAAAAACGACAAATGCCAATTGGAGACTCCTTTTCCAAAATATCGATTTCCAAGTACAACAATAGAACTTGTGAGATGAGTCGACGGACACATTTATGGAAAACCAAAGATCTGTCTTCCAATTTTTATCCGTCGGTTATAAATCTGGTCTTTGCATCACTTGAGTTGCACAGAACGATTTGTCGAATGTCAGCGTCTTACGGAATCATATATCCTGTTTTCTTATTCTTCTCATCATAAAAAATCCGCGTGTCCACTTTGACGGAAAAATGGTCTTTATACGGGAAAAATATTCGTTCACAAAATATATACTAAAAAAAAAAAAACGAAGAAAAAGTAATAAAATATATTTGAAATGGCAGTGGGCTAATTTGGTAGCGGTGAAATAAACTGGACCGATTCGGCACAGGGGTTAATGCGCGTTCTAAAGAGGCAAGATGAACCCGATAAATCGCCGGTTAAATTCGAATCTACTTAAGTGCGCTGCAATTGTCGTTGAACGCGAACGACCAAAAACTGTCGCCGCCACGCGATAAGAGGATTCCTTAAGTTTACACATGCTCTCGAAAATTGTCTGAACGCAGGTGTATGAAATTCAGCAGATCTCCGGCTCCCGGGATTTTTCGCTCAACGATGGCGAAAAAGGAGCGATATCTCGGCATTTTCAAAGTGCGAGATCGCGATCGGGATTTGCCGTTCGGTAAATAGTTCGGGGGTATTTATACACCTGAGCTTTTACAAATGCGGTGCAGGAGGCAATATGTTTTTTGTCACGGCAAGTGTATGTATTTGGCAGCGCGACTTTTTCTTTTGAAAATGTCTCCGGCTGAATAAATAGCGATTGGGGCTTGTCTTGCGGTGTTCGAAAAAGATGCCGATGTATGCGATAGCTTTGCCGAAGCGTTTTGATTTACCTCGATGGGAACCGAGCATCGCACGCAGTTCGATAAATACGTGTACGTTGCCATGGTAATTTCTGTAGGCCATTTCTTGTTGGCCGAACGTGACGTAAATGTAATTTCAATTTGCAGTTATAAATATTTTGTGAGAGCCATGCCGAGGATTGATTTTTTTTCCAGCCTGCGAGATTTGTTTGTTGATTCGAGGAGAAACTTCGACGTTTCAACAGTTTTGATTAATTGTAGTAGATTTTGCGCTCGCTGTGATTCTTACTGAGAGGCAAGTTTTGACGCGAATGAATAGCAACGATTGAATCTCACATTCGGCCTCCACGATCAATCGTCAGTTTGATGAATCTCGACGTGGGAAAGAGTCTTTGAAATTCACCTCCCGACTTGCCAATAAAAATTTATTTTCATCTAAATTGCTAAGGTCAAATGTTATTAAACTAAAGTGAAGAAAAATTGATTCTTTTTTTTTCAATATTATATATTATATAAAAAGATTGAGATTGTTTGTTTGTGTCAACTTTTTATTCTGGTCTATTCTTTTCTATCTATCTTTTATTTTGAAATGACAGTTTCAAAGGGACGTCCACCTTGTTTGTTTTCTTCCGTCAACAACAAACATTTGTTCACTTTGGAAATATAAATCTAAAACGTGTAAAACATTTTTTGATAAGTGCCATGGTACTCGGAGCGAAATATTTGAGACACTTTTTGTTGACTTCAACTTTGTCATCAATGAGACTGCTGGAAAGATGGCAAAGCGGTACATTTGATATAGTATTCTGTCGTAGCAGCTAATATCAATGAGTGTCGCGTCGAACTTCACTTTTATATTTATTTGCCAGAAGGATTGTACAGTTGAATGAACCGACTCTTATTGTGTATTTTTCACCCAAATGAATATTCCGAAAAAAAAAAAGTTTGCATTCTTCTTCATTTTTATGAAAATGTATCTAAATTTTCTTTAATGTGATTTCTTCGGTGAAAAGGTTTCATGATAATTTTAAGACTCACAATTGACATTTATTTTAATCTTGAAGATAACGATTAGTAGGACTTTAAATACTTTGTGCGCCATCAACCTTTCTGAGCGTGTCCCTCAAGGGAAATAGTTCTGCAGAAGAGAGGTGACTTAGCTTATTTGAAAGTACCTTTTTAAGGATTGCAATTCACCTTAAAGCGTAAAAATATATCTTGAATGTTATTCTAGAATCCATTCAGGATTTGTGTTGAGAATACAAAACGCTCAGCTTTAAACTATTCAATTTTGAAATTGTTGAATACACCTAGTTGTGCGCTGCTAAGTCAAATTATGAAAATTACATAAATCAGAAGATGGATCTCATAATAATTAAACCGGAGTAAAGTCCTTTGAACACGTCAGAATCTTCAAACCGTAATGTCAATAAAAAATTTAATTTTCTTTGAACTGCGCTGCAAAATTTTGATTCATTCTGATGAAATTTGTTATTTACATTCAAGTTAACACGTCGGTAGCATCTGTCACACTAAATAGATTTGTCATAGTTAACAATTGCAGTGCGAATACTTGAATCTACATAATGCGCGGCAACTGCGTATAATGCCTGATTACAAATGTATATAAATTATACCATGTATATTTTATTTAACTAAAAAAATCATTTGTAATAAAATTTATTGTACAATTTTGATGTATTTAAATTAACACGATAAGAACTTGTAATAGAAAATGCTTACGATCGAGTTTTTGATTTGCCTAATAAGATGACTTAAACAATTTTCTTAATTTTGGAAATGTGCCAAAGTAAAGTATTTGAAATGTAAGTTATCATCACGTGCTCGTGAACCGAATATTAAGAGTGAAAATTTGTGTTTGCCCACACACACAACGTGTTCAAAATTTTTGGTAAGCAATACTAAACAGCACTTTGGCTCGAGCAACTAGTATAAGTTTCAAATATAAAAGTCTTGAGTAATTAAAAAGAGAATGAAACCAGACGAGATATATAGTTTATTTTCATAGATTAAATTGAGTTAGGTCAAGATGGAGAATAAAAAGGGGATATTAAAGAATATTTTACTATTTCATTTTATAATCTGGTTCGCTAAGTGTTGCGCTGTGATGATAAATATAACAAGTGAACTTTATATATTTAAAAATTGGCTGAGGTTGACAGTTGCATTTTGTTTATGCTTATGCACGTGGAATGTAATTTTTGTGGAAATAAAAATGCTCCGATCGTCTGCTTTCATAAGTATCGTGCGATTAATTCAGATTTAGGGGAGGATGGGAATTTATGAAATTCGTGCAGTTAAGCTTGAAGAGGAGCGTATTGTAACGCCTCTGACGTTGCATCTGAGTAATTAAAACGGCAAGATATATACGATTTGATGCACATTCAGTAATCTCGAAAAGCATTAAAGTATCATTTCATTTTTAAAAAGAATATTAAATGTAAAATGAAATTAACTTGTCTATGACATTTTAGATATAAAAAAAATTATCTCTATTCAAGATTTCATTAAGGTTGAGGAAACAAAGCTGAGCCGGATGATGAAAATGAAATTGTGCCCGGGATGAAATTAATTGATCCTCTTTCGAGGAATCGATCCGAAACTTGTCGACTTCTTGGTATACGGATATACCGACAGCATTATGTATACTGAAATATCTCAATGGCGCGAGGCGTTATAAATCTCTGTTCTCTACGACGTGCGTTTGTTTTTCTTCTCAAAAGTTATGTGTCTTGGAGTTTGGTAAAACGTTTTTAATGCGCCAGTAAAGAACAAACAACGAAAATATAATTTCTTTGCTTAACTTTTATACCGTCTTTATATCAGCATCAATTTCATTTCATCATCATTTTTTATGTTGAATTTAAAAATGTTGCAAACTCGGTGTCATTATATTTTAATAGATATTGATGCAATGAGTGATTAGAAATAAAAAAGATTTAATTTTGATTCACAGTCGAAGGATGAATAATTGATACTGTCAGTGAGTTTCAGTGTCATAGCTGTGGCGCCGGTACAAATCCTTGGAGCATTGAACGGAATCGCGAGACCAATATCCCATTTTCTCAATCTCTGCGGACTGCTCTCGTGATGTCACTCAGAGTGGATTTCTGAATGCGAAAATTCGCACGGCTACGTCAAAATACCGTTTCAACAAAGTTAATACGTATAGAACTTCCCAGTGGCATTGGAAGTGTTATTTTGAATGCGAGGCGATGTCGGTCCGTTTGATCGAGTTTTATTATTTCTTTGTTATTTTCCTTTATGAATAGTACCGTTCGATCTTGATATCGAATGTCTCATAACGCCGCTTGGGATAAAATATTTAATATCCTCGCGATATTAAACGAGTGTGGACCAACGTATAGAACCGAATCATTCAAACTCATGAGCCACTGCTGATAGTAATAGGTGTTATATATTTTCCAACTCGTATAACCATGAAATGAAAAACAAATCATACAAATGTCAAAAGTCGCGTTTTTCAACTATTTTTGCATTTCAAATTTCAGCTTCAGAAAAGGAATAACAATGAATGTCGTGGCAAAACATTTTTCCTGTTAGCATACATAGCTGCTAAAGCAAAATAACATTTAGATACGTTTCATCCTTGATTTTGTACCCAATCGAGTGATTTTTATTTGAATCAAAATCGCGAGCAGTTAAATAAACGAGCAACATTTAACCGCTAATTAAAAGATAACTCTCCCATTATATAAACGTTTAGTGTAAATATGAAAAATCCGCACACATTTCAGAGCGTCAATGATAAAAGCTCAGTGAAGGAGTGTGGCTGTGAATATAGCGTTTGATTATACTAGCGTGCGCAAAAAACACACCGATGTTTGCTCAAGATAATTAATTTATGCCCCCAATCGATCAGCGTTGAGCGCCAATAAGATGAATTACCTCAACTTTGGATGCAAACTTTCCGTACGTTTTAAACAAAAAGTAGCTTGTTAAATTCCGCCGGGCATGTAAATGGCTTTTGTCTCGAAATAAAAATCGCATTGTCAGCATTCAATAGACGGCATAATTAATTATTGTTGGGTTCGAGTTATTATATATATGATGGAGCTGAAATGTCGTACGCTCGAGCATTGCACTCGCAGTTGTCGGAATTCGCACTAGAAATATTATGTTTTGGGATCATCACTGCTGTTGGAACATCACAATATCGCTGCTTGCACGCTTCAGAGCAAACAGATTTAGCACACGGCTGCGAAAGAACTCTCGCACGCCGGCGTTCCAGCTTGCCACCTTTCACGATTTATGTTTCTGCGAGCATGATATTTGCAACCTATTTGAGGTATTAATGGCGTCAGTTAACGTCCCTACGGTAATATAATCCTCCGATTCAATAACTGATTTATCATATAATGGTGAGATCCGTCAAATTTTGTTTGTACACATATCGATATAATCAGATGATTATAATTCTCTCTGCGATATGCGAACCCTCAAGGCTATTATAAAGCAACTTTGATGCAACAATTCAATTTAATTGTCTTTCTTCCAATTGTCACAAGCATCATTTTGATTCATTTGTTTTTTCCATTTTTCTTTGCCGTCGCCGGGTCTCAATTAATAAATAATCTAAGGGTTGAATAGCTTGGCTCGATAGACCGTTGTAATTTAATTTTAAACTAATTATCCTGTCGAAATCAAATTAGACTTTTAACTATTGGATAATTAATTACAGCTGTTAAATTTTACATAAACGAGCTTAGTAGTTTTTAATGTGTTTACAGCACTCATTTTATATAATTCGTTAACAATATTCTTCCTTCTTTTAAGTGAGATAATTGAAAAATAGTCTCCTTTTGTCAATCGGCATAATATGACGTATTGATGTTGATAAAATATATTTAGATCTTGATATTGATATTTTCATTTAATAAAGTGGGATATTTTGTTGGAAAAGGTTATTTTATACATAGTAAATTTGCAAGTTTATGAAATGAAAATATGAATATAAAAATGAAAATGTAAAATATTTGATCCGTTATGATTGAAAAATATAAAAAGCACTTAGGTGGTTATTACCCGAAGGCAGACATTTATTGTGGAATTGTTAGCCCATGGATGGATGCGCAAACTAGTGGGAGCAATGATACGGCCAAATAAAAAGTCTCACGATCAGAATAGAATTTAAAAAAAATATCGCAATCAATTTTGAGGGTATTTTCAAAGCCATTTCTACGAGTCATAATTCACCCGTGAAATACGTCCGTATCTTGCTCGCCGGGCATTATACGATCTTTTCAATAATTTGAAACGTATTTATCTGTCAACAATAATGATTCGACGGGATATCGCGAGCGGAAAGTAATTTTTTCGCAATCACGTGAGATTTGCCCTGGTAAATTCGCCATTAATCTAGTCTAGTTAGTGCAGACTCATAGATTGTTCTTTTGCAATGATTAATTGCAAAGAACGTTTCTGGACGGCAGAAATATAAATCTAAATAAAGATATATCACGTAGACCATTAATATTTCAAGCGTACCACTCATTTGCAAAGTCTCGCGCGTCTTTTTGTATAATTGGTGTTGGTATACCCAAATGACTCCTGCTATTTGTATTCGCTCTTTTTGATGCCACCATTTTATTCTCTCCCATCCGACTGCTAAACGTTCGAATTTGTTCAGTCATTACTTTTTCAATTCATTGATTTCAATATATATATATAGGTATACTATTTTTTTAACATTCACATCCAGTCATTGCAGGTGGGACGGCTATTTATTCTGAAAAATGAGCGGATTTCGTTATCCTATTTGATGGCAATCGAATTATCACGCTCGCTTTGGGATTGCGAGAGGAACCAAGCCAGAAAGCGCAATCTTCTTGTCGTCATAAACTGAACCGAGG
>JAAMPD010002899.1:0-12408 GCA_025266255.1 Trissolcus basalis
GTGGAGACCGTCTTTTGGTATCCTTTTTTTTTTTTTTTTTTCATTTTCACAATATTATGAGATGCCAAAATATGGTCCATATCTTGGCGGATGATTAGGCTGCACAACTGGCCAAGAATTGTATATGGTATGGTCCCTCCCGTGAATATTTTGTTGGGCGTTCTGAATGCCCCTTGCAACGACTTGAAATGAATAAAACAAATATAATGAACAAAAAATAATGAATTAATTGATTATTTCGAAATATTGAAAACACTCACCTGTTAAAAATTGGCGATGTGGCCATGCCAGCGCTTTTTTTGCCACCTTTCAATGGAACAAACACAATGGAAAGATTTGAGAATCACATTTTGTGATCTACATAAATGGCAATATTATATTATAAAAATAATGAATAATAAATATATAAAAATATATAATAATGATTTTACTTACTCGTGATGCAAAGTAATTCTTCTTTTTTGGACACTACAACACTAATACGAAAGGAACAATGGAATTTGGAATTGTTTGTTTTCATTACGCAAACGTGCAGGGACTACAACCGCGCGCAAGAAAGAGAGAGAGGTAGAAAATAAAATTCGAATGAATTAAATTTTTATAGGCACACAATGAATACAACAAAGTTAATAATTTATCAGATATGATTCTTCTGTTTATATAAATTTAATGACAAATAAAATGTTCATGAAAGAATTTAAAGATTTTAAATCAATTTTTGTTGCGACCTGTCACTGAAAAATGGGAACAAAAAAACTTAGCGGACAACAAAATTTTATTCCCATTTTTTAACGACAGGTCGCAAGAAAAAAAACTGCGAACCATAACCTCAAACACAAATTTTTCTCCCAAATTACAGAAAACATTATTATCGACGGAACATTTTTTACTGAAGTTCGACTAAACTTCACTAAATTTTATTATGTTCATAGTAATTTTTTGTAGGAAGCTTTACTGTCTGCGCTTTGGTAAGAATCATAGTATAATTTGATGCTGTATTTATCCGTGTACATGTTTCTTAACTCATGTTTCGGTGATCCATAAATATAAACTTTCAGTTGCAAAATACTCTGCTTTTTTTTCAAGTGACACAACTAACAGCATTGATTCCATGGAAGGCCATTTTGAGTTGTATCCTCTTTTTTTCATTTTTTCTATCTCACGGTTAAATCGGACTCTCATACTCCTCCAAATTGTTTCTAGCTCAGACGCTGAAACAAGTGAAAAATAAATTAATAATTTAA
Source organism: Trissolcus basalis (assembly GCA_025266255.1). Taxonomy (NCBI): domain Eukaryota; kingdom Metazoa; phylum Arthropoda; class Insecta; order Hymenoptera; family Scelionidae; genus Trissolcus; species Trissolcus basalis. Next base: position 1,245 of record JAAMPD010002899.1, read on the forward strand.
GCTAATTATTTGCGAAGTATTTTCGGCTTGATGCGTTCGTTAAAAGAGTAAAATTATATTAGGTAAAAAAAAATTTCTTTTTCGTATTAGAAAACATATTAAAGAAAAAGGTTATTGTCGAGTAAAATTTTTTTTCTATTATGAAAAAAAACAATGCTAATTCTAAATTTTGACTAATAAAATGAATCATTATAATAAAAATGACTTACCAGGCATTTCACAGTGACCAAAAATTTTCATAGTATTCGCTATGATTCGAAAAACTCGTTTTTGTTCTGACTCGCAGAAAAACAATTCATTTTTTGAGTCATACAATTGGGTATACTCTTTGATAGAGGAAATTATAATATATTATGCATCAAGGGAGAAAAACAAAAATCATTCTCAGGGTGAAATGACTGCACGAGACAAAACCGAGGGCTGCCGGAGGCACTACGATGTGTAATCGAGTGCTGGTCACTTCACCCGTGCATGGTGATGATTTTTGTTTCTCCCATGTTGCATACCAAATTTTTCGAAGACGCTTTATTTCCGCAGAGGGCATCACTATAGGGAATAAAACACTGCCATAGGGAATAAAATTGTGAACTCTCGCTACACCAGTGATGAAAAATCTTTTTTCGCAATTTAATCATGTTAGCCCTCATTTTTGTAACCTTTTTTTTAATTTTTAAATTAATTTGTTGTTTCTCAACACTGAACGACAAAATAGACGTTCTTGTCAAGCCCGTTTATGTTTTTTTACATAGTACACCTCTATTTCTGGCAAATACACGGAAAACAATTTTCGGTTCCAACAACTATCTTGCACAGCGAAAATTCCTGTGTTTTCTGAAAAACGTCTTATCGCGCGTGAATTCACTGCGCAGTTTCAGGCGACCTGTTGTAAAACGCATCTAGAATCACTGCGCGGAACATTTTCGGCATGTTTATTAAACAGGATTTAAAATATAAACATGAATGAAGATGAAGGTGAATCTTTTCTCAGAAATAACACGACAATTGAGTCTTGAACACAGCACACGAGTTAGTGCTTTTCGGATTCTATAGACTGCGGTTAATCGATTTTCAATGGTAAGCTCTGTTTTGATTACATCCCATTAATCTTCATCGATTAATACTTTATTTGTAACAATAACCTGAAATAGAAAAAGTAATATTTCAATCCGTTTGATTAGTCATACGAACCATACAATCATAGTTTCTTTTGAATGTTTGGAACTGTCTCTGAAAACCTAAGGCGTTCTAAAATCTTTAGCAAGATGTGAGTGGAATTTGAAATAAACAAAAAACTAAGGAATGTATAAATTTGATGCCAAGAAAATTACCTGACTTTCAACAATCTAGTGAAGTTATAACTTGTCCTCGATTTCATTCAGTAGTTCTGCATTAAATCAGTAATGTTATTCGGTTGTTCTAAATTTATGATCACAATGTTATTTTAAGTTTCTGCTTATACATCAGCAATTTCTAAAAATGAATAAATAAGTGGCTTGCAATATTTTATTTTTGTAAAATTATAAAATATTTAACCATAAGATTTTGTTCATCTGTTTCATCAACAAGTTTGTGTTCTTGGACTTCTTTAGGAATTCCTTTTGTTCGAATGTCTTCAACTTGTTTGTTTTCATATATTATTCTTCTATAAAAAACGATGTATAACTAAAATTAAAAAATAAAATTCCCATTCCCTGGGGAAGTTGTTTGGGGTGACACCGGAGTTTAACGAACTCTCACAATGAGTGCGAGAGAAAGAGCTCAGGTCACGTCCGGTGACCGCTCTTGTAAAGGATAGCCACTCGTCCCAAGTGACTCATTTGAGGCTATGTTCACGAACCCTCAGGGATGAGTTGTGGAGCTCGCAAGAGGGGTATGAGATATGTACCTCGGATACCGATAGTGCTGAGCGATCAGTAGTATTGTCCGTCCTGGAGAGAAGTCTATGATTATAGCAACGATGCAACTCTATTTGGTACCAAAAATGTCTGGTTCACTAGTGGGAGAACCCGCATTGCATACAATAGTAAACTATTGCCGAAAAAGTCACGCCCGGGAGGTGCTGCCACCGCGCGGTAAGTGCATGCACTTTCGGGCATTTGGTTGTTAAGGAAGGGCACGTCAAAATCCCAAATAATAGAGAATGACAGAATACATAATGAAGTGCATGACTCACAACTCGTCTGTTACGTGTTAAAAGTCAATTGTCAATTTTTTCGTGAAGTTACATTGTAAACCAGTTTTGTGTCGGTCAGAATTGATCTCAAGGCGATGCATAAATCGATCTCGCGTTGTCTTTCTCACATTCACATATGATTTGTTAATGACATCTTTGTTGCACCTATACGACTTATGCATCTCCTGCAAATTAATGCATAGGCTTCAACTTTGATGTTGAATATTCTGATGTCTAGATATGAGTCTCAGAATTCAATTTTATTGAAATGTTATCAACCCTCATTCTATTTGACTCGTTTGACTATCGCAAAAATTACGAATGCGTTGAAATCCACTTATAAATACAAATAAAATTTGTAATACAAATATTGTTATTCATATTTTATGTTATCTAACAATATTTAAACAAGCATAGTCGTTTCATGATGATTGTAAAGAGCGGTCTTTGTTAATATTTTAACCCATTTCTTTCAAAAATGTGTAATATGACACAGAGGTTTTGATTATCTGCAACAAGAAAAGTTTGATATACATTCATAACGTCATTTATAAGATGAAAATGTCTCATATACACTTCCGTATTCTCACATTAACAAAAGTTTCCATTGATAGAATGAGACTCCCGAAAACTCTTAAAACAATTGGTGTATCACATCTCATTTGGAAAATGATCAAATTTTTTCTGGTGTTCGAAGGAAACATTGTCCATGACGATTTGTATCTGGGAAAACCACATATTTCGAGTTATAATTACAGAAAAAAATGATCATTTCGAAAAAATGAAAAGACTATAAGTACAATTTTTAAAAAATATGAAGAATTGAGTGAAAAATTTAGTAATATGAGATTTTAATTCACTTACATACATAATTTGATTTCTATGCCACTCAGAGTGATAACTTCATCACCCATTTCAGAAAATAATAATAAAAGACATAAAACCACCAAAAATAATGGGATGATCAAAAACAATGTGTCATAATTGGAGTTCTTTAATAAGTAATTGATCTAATCATAAGTATTATTTATAAATGACACTTTCAATATTTATACGAATTCTTGACAACGTAATTTCGTGATAAATTTCACATATCCATCATGCATACAAAGATGCATATCTTTCTTCTAATATTTTCTTGTTAGCACGTTCTTGAGCACACTTTGTTAGATGCTACACTTTAGATCCGAATCAGTTCCGGAAAAAAATCGAAAAAAAAGTTAAAGAACTGAAATGAACCGATCAAAAACCAAAAAGTAACTTCACAATATGTTCCATGAATAAAAATGTTGATTTGATTTTATCAGAAAGTTAAGCAACGGTCTAGTTAAATCTCATTCTTATTCAAAGTGTTTTCAATGATATAAATGATAATAAAAGATTCTGATGATATTTTTCGGAAAAAATGAATTGATTTACCAGCCCCACCTAATCTATTCTGGTTAGATGAAAAATAATGCCCAACCCATTACCTGCCGAACATCATAGAAGTCGACTTTCTAGTAACTTATTTGTTGATTCGTGTTCTACACGTTCAAAAAGCGGAAATTTTGTGATAACCATTTTTTTTGCAATAACAACAATATTTCTCTTGACGATGAATTTTACCCAATGATATGATTGACAAAATTAATCATTTTACTGAGCTTTGCATTTTAAGGAAAACGACTTTTGGAAATGATTCGTATACGCATTAACGGCGCCAAAGAAGTTCATATTTAAAGTACGAAAACAAAACTTGTTTTGACTATTTCAGTACTATTCTGGATATTATGTCCCTTTAAATCAATTAAATTGAACGATGCCAAATGTCTTGATGTAAAATTATACGTGAGACAAGAAAGGTTAATAAAGAAAATAAAGTAATTATTCATTCTTACAGTATATATGGTGATACTTATTATCCCAATGCTCACAGCCAATCCAATGAATGCTATTATTTGAACTATTTCATTAACTAAAACAGAGAATCTATCGATCAAAAATTATATAATAAATTACTGTTACATTAAAAAACAATTGTGTTGTAGCTTTTCTAATACTCAGTAGAAGATTGATAAATAATTATAGTTTTACGAATTGTTGATGCAACTTTTTGCTCATCTGTATTACTGATAAATTTGTCCATATCACTGATTTCCCCCATTTTGTATCTTTAATACAACATAATTAATGATTGAAAAAAAAATTTCACCACCTTCGATATTCCCGAAAATCAATCTGAATATTCGCTTACTCCATAATTGACTTTTTTGTGTACGCTGTGAATATAGATATGATACCAAATAATGCAAAACCAGCGATGATATACATATAAAAATATGTATTGAGAACGTTGTGAGGACAATCATCCATTCATTGCTGAATGTACCTTTGAACAGTAAAGTTTTTTTGATACATAAATTTTTATCGGTTGATTTTCTTTTGTAACAAAATATATAGATGAAAAGAAATAATGATACAGTTAATGAAAATATGATTAATTTGAAGAGAATCTGAAAAAATGTTCAAAAAAAGTATCAAAGCGGTTATCACTGAATGATAATAATGATTGTATTTAATACATAAATACTTACTTGTTACTTTTCTTGTAATATCTTCGCACATTGTGAGTTTTTCATATGCAATTTCACTATGTTCTAGTAAAGCATGTTCGTAAGTCTCTTCAATCATATTTAGAACTCTGATAATCTAAATATTTTGAAAAGGAGCAAATTTTTAAAAGTCCTTATATTGTGTATTATAGCAACAAAACTGTACTTTTTTCTCTTTTGTTGTATTGATCCAAAAAATAGCCCACACAAAAAATGCCGCACAAAACCATGTAGAATCTTTGCAAAATTGCACAAAATCATGACGAATCCCATATAAGTAAGAGGTCTACAATTATGAAATAATAGAAAAATCTTGAATTATTTTTGTTTGTGTTCATGGTTTCTCATTACTCATAAGAACTTGTATGTTTATATATTAAGGAAGAACAATAAACGTCAAACGTCGAGAACTTCAATTAAATAATTTCACAAGTTCTTCTCAGAATTGTAAACCATGATTTGAATTTACTTGTGTGTATGACATAAGACAAAGACAAATTGCTTGGTACGAATGCATCAGTTTACGAATAAATATATTCTGATAGGACCAAAACCCGGTAGACGAAGTTACAATTCTATAATACTTCAAATATGTGTGGAAGACACTTTTGTTGGATAGTTGTACTCTATTTCCTTTCTTCATAATTATATTTTCTAAGGCATGTCGAGTAGCACACTAAATATGTGATCGAACTTAGCACAACGTCTGTATATAACGTGGAAATAAAAAGTCTAAACTTGACTTCGAAAGTTTGTTATAAAATTTATTCAGTTTATACTTTCTTACTGCACAGTTTTTATCTTATACATATACTTTGTACTTAAATTTCAACGTTTTATAATTAAAATATAATTACTGACATTTGTAACTTTACCACACAAATAAATTTTCAATAGGGTGGAATCAAATTCTTCACCCTAACTCTCGAGCAAAAATGAGTACATTTACTGCATGCGTAAGGGTTAATTTCGTACTATCCTTGTGAGAATGGTAGAGGTTATCTTAATACGCGAAACACGTCGTTGTGCTAAATATCATTTTTGTGTTATCACCAAAATGATATCCATCAAGTGTCACATGTTGTAACGAATAATTGGGGCAGTAAAGTATTCAAAATCATGGATATCGGCTTGTGATTTTGAAAATGCCCAGTTTTTGATAAAACTCTGTAAATAGGCTCGATTTATCAAAAAATCAATGCGTGAGTCTTTTTTGACGTTTTTCTTGTCGTCACTTACTATTACTAATTTGCAAGGAGTAGGATTGTTATCGAGGCAAAGTGTTGGTGTACGTGGAGAGTGAGGAGGAATTTCGATAGGACACGAAGAAATGTAGATAAAATGATTGGTCAAAGGGATGTTTTCAGAGTTTCTGAGATTTTTTGTTTGGTTTTTGCGAAAAGAGGACTTATTTTAATAGTTTCATAAATATTGCACATAAATAGCATATGTTTGGCTCTGACGTTGAATTCGTTTGGAATGGTAAACTTCAATCGTGAAGTAACCTTATGCGGTGGTTTTGCTACCTGGGAAGCTTCTTCTCGTAAACGTAGTGGTTCAGGTCGTTGATTTATAGCAAAATGTTTTAAAGGGACTTTTTCATGAAAAATGACGAAATACAAAGATTGAAGTACATCTCTTACAAATCGTCTGTTACGTGTTGAAAGTCGATTGTTAATTTTTTTGTGAAGTTTGTTGTAAATCAGTTTTGTGTCAGTCAGAATTAATCTCAAAATGATTACATGGGCTTCAACCCTTATATTGTATTTTTTGTCTGGGAATGAGTTTAGATTTACTGCAAAATCAAGATTTTTTAAATAAAATATTCTGTCGAACATTCTCAAAACATGTGATATTCATTGAATCTCTACGTTTTAATTTTCACAGACGATCAATTCACAAATTATCTACGCATAACCTTGAATTTATACTACTGTTTCTGGTCCCAACTATTCATATTTTTTAGGACGATTCATTTCTAATTTTTGAATTCGTAAAATGAAACATACATATTATTAACCCGTAATGCATTAAATCAGTTAGAATCACGTTAGAATGACAGTTCGCTTATATGTTTGTGTGACCAATCAGAGCGCGCGCTCATGGTCACGTGATCAGAGTCCCATTGTTTTGTGGAAAGTGGGAGATTCGGGAACCACTCACACACGCACTCACACTACTGTACACATGGCTGCAGCTTTGAGGTTATGCTGCATTAAAGGTTAAAACATTCCAAGAATGTTAATTATTTCGTGTTCAAACAGATTGATCGAAAAATTAACTGTATAGAGTTAACACCGTTATCTGTTTTTGTATAGACGAACCATTTAAGAAAACTCATTTTCACAAATATTATTCAAAACATTTTTTATTGAGACAAGAGATTTTATTCGAACCATAATTGTTCTGTTATGATAATAACGAGATGTATTTGATATTATTTCAACCCATTTCTTTTAAAAATGTGTAATATGACACAGATGTTTTGATTATCTACAACGAAAAAAATTTGTTATATTTTTATAGTTTTATTTATAAGACAAAAATGTCTCATATATACATTCGTATTCTCACATTAACAAACGTTTCCATTGATAGAATGAGACTCCCAAAAACTCTTAAAACCATTGGTGTATCACATCTCATTTGAAAAATAATCAAATTTTTTCTGGTGTTTGAAGGAAACATTGTCCATGACGATTTGTATCTGTAAAAACAACATATTCCGTGTAAATTATATTTATATAAACAAAACATCATTCTCAGAAAATAAAAAGGCTATAAGTACAATGAAAATGTGAATAATTTAGTGATAGCATATTGTGGAACTAAGGGGAAAAGTTGATTATTCCACACGAGCATCAATTGGTAGCTCGACCATAGCTTAGAGGTGTACGTTAGTATGGATTGGAAAGATTCATACATTATGCACACGATTTTTTTTTCAATATGTATACAAGGAATATATGGTCTTTTTCTATCGTTTTCATCGGGAGAAAACGCCTTGTTACGATGAAGTGTAAGAAAAGTGAGACAAGAGTAGAAAAAGCGAAGCTTTTTGCAGAAGTGTCTTCTTCCTTATCAACACTTTTTGGAAAATGAGACACTTTTCCCACTGAAAACAGTGAGAAAAGGAAATTTTTCGTATGTATTAGAAAAAAATTTATCAATATAAGGTTTTATATTACTCACATAAAAAGTTTCAGTTCTTTGCCACTAAGGGTAATGACTTCCTCACCCATTTCACAGAATAATAATAAAAGACATAAAACCACCAAAAATAATGGAATAATTAGAAATAATGTGTCATAATTGGAGTTCTTCAATAAATAATTAATCTAATCATAGATATTATTCATAAATAAGACAGTCAATAAATAAAAAAATTCACAAAACATAATATTCTTCTAATGTTTTCTCAGTCTATTTGTTTCAGACATGCATCCGTTTTGAAAATAAATCAAACAGAAATGATAAATGTGCACATCAACGGCGCCAGAGTTGAATTAAAAACAGTATAAAAACAATTTTTTTTACTATCCCAGTACTATTCAGAGTATTATGTCACTATCAATCGATTAAATCAACAGATGTCAAATGTCTGAATGTAGAATTATACGTAAGATAATAAAGTAAACTAACAAAATTAAGTGATTCGTTCTTACAGTATATATGGTGATACTTATTATACCAATGCTCACAGCCAATCCAATGAATGCTATTATTTGAACTACTTCATTAACCAAAACAGAGAATCTATTGAATAAAGATTATATAATAAATTACTGAATTACACGAAAAAAATGTATTGTAGCTTTTTAAATACTCAGTAGCAGATTGATAAATGATTATAGTTCTACGAATAGTCGATGCAACTTTATGCTCCTCTGTATTACTGATAAATTTGTCCATATCACTGATTTCACCCATCTTGTATCTTTAATACAACATAATTGATGATTGGAAGATGAATTTTATTTTGTAACAAAAATCAATCTGAATATTTGCTCACTCTATAATTGACTTTTGTGTGTACGCTGTGGATATGGATATAATACCAAATAATGCAAAACCAGCAATAATATACATGTAAAAATATGTATTGAGAACGTTGAGAACAATCATCCATTCATTGCTGAATGTACCTTTGAACAGTAAAGTTTTTCTAATACACAAATTTTTATCGCTGGATTTCTTTTGTAACAAAATACATATATAAAAAGGAATAATGATACAGTTAATGAAAATATGGTCAATTTAAAGAGATCTGAAAAAATGTTCAAAAAAGTATCAAAGCGGCTATCTCTGATTGATAATAATGATTGTATTAGATTAATAACTTACTCGTTACTTTTCTTGTAATATCTTCGCACATTGTGAGTTTTTCATATGCAATGTCACTATGTTCTAATAATGCATTTTCGTAAGTTTCTTCAATCATATTTAGAACTCTGTTAATCTAAATGTTTCAGAGTGGAACAACTTTTTTTTAAGTACTCATAATGTGTATTATAACAACAAAACTGTACTTTTTTTTCTTTTGTTGTATTGATCAAAAAAATAGCCCACACAAAAAATGCCGCACAAAACCATGTAGAATCTTTGCAAAATTTCACAAAATCATGACGAGTCCCATATAAGTAAGAAGTCTAAATTTATAAAATAACGGAAGATTCTTGAATTATTTCGGTTTTCCTTCATCGTTTGTCAAGACTCATAAGAACTTTGATATTTAATATATTAATGCTTTGGCTATCAATATATCAAAATTTGAAAATATTCTATATTCAGCAAATCAAATATTATCAATAATATGAAATGTGAGAATGACTTTTGTTGTTTAATGATCTTCGACGTTTTTACGAAACTAGTATAGAATGCAAGTAAAATTTTTGAAACTCTATCTATTTGAGATCTTTGAAATATTTTTGATATACAGCTATATAGACATGAATGAATATCAAAACGTCAAGAACTTTAATCAAATAAATTCCCATATTTCTCTTAGGATTAAAAAAGAAGGCTTAAATTACTTGTGTGTATGACATTAGAAAAAGACAAACTGCTTGGTACGCATGCATCACTTTGCGAATTAATATATTCTGATGGAACCAAAACCCGGTGGACGAAGTTACAATTCTATAATACTTCAAATATGTGTGGAAGACACTTTTGTTGGATAGTTGTACTTTATTTCCTTTTTTCATAATTATATTTTTTTAAGGAATGTCGAGTAGCACACTAAATACGTGATCGAACTAGGCAAAACATCTTCATATAACGTCAAAATAAAAAGTCCAAAGTTGACTCTCAAAGTTCGTTATGAAATTTATTTCAGTTTATATTTTTTACTGCATAGCATTTATCTTATACATATGCTCTGTCGAACTTGAATTTCAAAGTTTCATAATTACAATATAATTACTGACATTTGTAACTTTAATACACAAATTAATTTTTAATAAGGTTGAATCAAATGCTTTACCCTAACTCTCGAGTAAAATTTTTTTCGCATGCATTAGGGTCAATATCGAACTATCCTCATGAGAACGGCAGAGACTATCGTACTTGGAAGATATTGTTATTTTATGCAAGCCTTATTCCAATCTGAACACCTGCAAAATAGAATTTACTCCTGTAGTACCGTACGTTTGTGCCGAAAAGGTTTATCAGATGAACTAAAAGGTAGAAAAAAATTTTTTTTGAAACTGGCACCGCAAAAAGTGATGACGTACCTACAAGGATTACTGACCTTGACAATCTAACTAGATAAGTCTTCGGTCTTGTCAACGAATGTAAACACCAAAAATTGTCGTTGTGGAAGAAAAGATCCAAAAAGGAGGCAAACGAACTGTTGTTAGTGACCAGAGATGATTGACATATACAATAAAAATGGGTGGCGTGGACTTAAATGACCAGAACCCCGATCCTACTATCGGCTTGGTCATCGTATGAAGAAGTGGTAAGGAATTCTTTTCTGCAATTAACTTAACGCCATCATCGTAAAACGCTGGATATTTTAGAAATTGATTAATCAAACAGTTAAAACAAAAAAATAATTTCTCAGCTGACATTCAGAAAGTCGCTTGTAAAGTCTTTAGAGAATGTCTAAGCCGATGGCGAAGTTCAAGTCCTGTTTTTGGCGGGAAAACAAATGTTTGGTGAATTTCTTGAAAAAATGGTACAAATATTGACGACATTTATAATCATCCAAATCTTTGATCGTTTTAGAGTATTTTGGAACAAATACCAAGACAATTGATAGTGAAATGCGATCACAAGTTGTGACCGCGTTTTTTCTGTAAATTCGGCATCTGCCAAGCCCACCTCAAAACGCGGTCACTAAATATGATCGCATTTTACAATCAATTGTTGTATTTTAAGTTTATAAATAATC
>JAAMPD010002900.1:0-12417 GCA_025266255.1 Trissolcus basalis
CAACCCCCGCTCACCCGATAATTACTTTTCACGCCTAGGATAGAAATATACTCTTTATGCGTGTCATTGTCGTCAACTTCTACTTTCTCGTTCATCGCTAGACACATTTGAACCAAGAAAACGAACATAACTGTGCTCTGTTTCTTTTTTGACAGTTTGCACACTATGTGCGGATTGTCAGTTAATATTTTAATTTTTTCAATCGAGGGCTTTGTTTTTACAAAATTATAGCGATACGAGTGTGCATCTCTCTTTTTTTATTGGATCTGAGCAAGGCCAAGGGTCTTCATGCTCCATTTGGAAAAAGGACTGCAGAAATTGGGGAATAGCAGTTGCCATTTTGAAACTGGACTCTTTGGTTCCACGCAAAATAGTGTTTGTAAGTTTGGTAACAACCATTTGATCATATACGCACTGAAAAAAAATTCACTGATATCAAGTATATAATATACTAGAAAAAATTTACTTGAATCAAGTATATTTCACTTTAATCAAGTATATTTCTACTTGTTTTGACTTTTTTTCAGATTGAATCAATCGAATTTTACTTCAATCAAGTATATTTATTCTCAAATGTATGTGACATTATTTTCTACTTCATTCAAGTTAAAAATACTTGATTCAAGATAGCCTTTTTATCAGTGCACTATTGACCATTGCGGGAATAACTGGTACGGTTGCACTCCGCGTAGGTTGAAATTTTGGCAATACACACAACCAAATTCCATTGCGAAATGGAGCTTAGCTCTTTAGGGATGGAGTCGTCCTCGGTTTCTATTCCTCTCATGACTGTAGAGGCGACCAACGATCGCACCCGCTTGATGACCACTGCCGGCATGTAATCGTGATCTGGATGGACGAACTTTAAGAATTGAAAAATCCTCCGTGCCAAGATTGCATTGTTCCAAAAACAGTCGATCGACCATGACCGATCATGTTTAGTTAGATCTTTGTCTTCGTCACCTTTTCTGATTTGGTCGTCGTCTTCGTCAGACTTAATTCGTCGTTTGATACGTGGCATCAGTGGCATCTGGAATCATTTTTTGATATAGTTTAAAGAACACGGTGTTTTATTAAATTATTAAAATTAATGATTTTTTTTCATTTTTTAGTTACTTTTCTATGAATATTCTCATTTGTTGTACTTCTAGTGTGAACATTAAAAAAAAATTTCACACAACCTTCAACGTCTTACAGTGATTATTTATCTCGAAGCTTTCTGACATGAAAAAAAATTGAATTAATCATTGAATCGGTACATTTTGGAGGCAATAATAAATAAAGAGAAAAGCATCAGGTGAGTTGCGTGCCGGACTCAGTCAGCGGCCGAACTGACGTTGAATAAAATTTATATACGTGTCGGACAACATCTCAAGCCATACCGCGCCACTCTCATGAATGAATTATTTTTATTCTCGTAGCGTGCGTTATTTGTCATTTCATTGCGAAAAACCTTTTTAAAAATTTCAATCAATTCAAAATTAAAATAATACAATGAAATTGTAAATAAACTGTATTCATTTTTATTAAATTATCCTAAATGAAAAATAAAACAAATATAACTATTCAAAAAAAAAGAGAAATCAAAAAATGTATCAGTAAAAAAATTTAAAAAAAACAAACAAACAAACAAACAAGCAAATAGGAGCCACAAGTACTTTCTTGACTTGGTTTTTCCCTCACGGATGAAAATATATTTAGAAAATTTAAATTAAATATATTTTGTGTAAATATTTCCATGTGAGTGATATTTACAATATATTTATAATTTTTATCTAAATTCTGGTTATTTTTATTATAGGTGTCAGAAAAAAAATTGAAATTTTCAATAAATTCGCATTACCATTATTTGGCTTTTATGCTTATCCTCTGGAAGCTAAAATTGTGTGTTTTTTTTCTCAGTGTATCTCAGTGGTTTTGTCAACGTCAGTTTTCTTTTCGTACTTATGTAATTAATTAGTTAAGTAATTGATTATAAAATAGTTATTAATTATAAAATGTTATTCAGCTTTACTTTGAAAAATTACAAATTCTTTCTTATAAAATTGTATAAAATTTATACAATTTTTCCTACAGTTTATAGAAAAATATAAACAAATATAGGTTAGGGTAAACTTGTAAGAATAAGTGAACACCGTTCGTTTGACTTGTTCGGTTTTTGGATTGATCCCAAATAAATCAATACAAAAGTTCAAACGAACTTGTGAACCATCAGCGAAATAAATGACAGATCGGATACGACGGAATAAATATAATTACGCGAGGCGATTCGCGCTCGGTTAATTGTCTGCTGCGACGTTGAAAGATGACGCCGATTGGGTCTTATATATTTCCGCGGAAACAAAAGTTATTCTCGTCTCATTGTTATATATACCCTACCTGTATTTACTTTCGCATCCGGAATCTTGTCGAGGGTTTGCTCGATTCTAAACAAATTCCGCATTGTATGTGTAGCGTTTAATCCGAGGCATAAATTCAAAGCTCCAATTTTGCCAACTTTATTGGATCGCGGGATAGGTAAATTTATTCAATCTTCGATTGAGAGGAACAATAAATTCACTTTTCGTTTATCTTCCTATTTATAATACCAAGTCAGTAAATCCTGTTTTGTAAAAAATTCAATGAATGAAAAAAAAAGGCAAAATTATTTATACCATTAAAATAACATAACTTTAAATGTTTTTGTGTTACAAAAAAATTCTTAGACATTTTTCTTAAACTGTAAGAGGATTTTTTTAATATTAATCTAATTTTTTTGATTTCAGATTACAGAAAAGGAAATGAGAAAAAGAAATGTGGTTACAGACATCTATTGAGTTGAAATTGGAACAATTGTGAATGTAAAGATCGCATTTATAAATGGATTGTTAAATTAAGACAAACCGGGGGACGCTAGTAAAAATGCGATGGATTGCTTTGGAAACGGTGTTTCGAGTGACATATTAGGTTGAAGTCCCTTTGACAATGAGAGAAGTGCTCGGCGTCAGGTTGATTCAGTCGTTCGTCGTCACTGTTGAACATCGCAGTTAAGGTCAGGGCTCTTATCTGCTTTGCAAACAATAGAAATTGAGTAAAAGTTGCTCGATAGGCTGCACACTTTTTGAGCATCAGCCAAGGTGCTGCGAGCGTTTAAGTAACAAATGTCAGGTTGTTTACAAGCCGACGACCGTCGCGTTTGTAACCGCGACCATTCACAAACTTTGTTTGCGAAACTTGACAAAAAAGACCTGTCCTGATGGGTTTATAAATTTTCTGACGAGATTTGTGATATCCTTCAACGTGTCACGCGTTCTGTTACACACAACCCTCACGAACGGAAACATAAACTTCTGTATGAAATTTTCATCAAATATATAATAATTCTGTATAAAAATATATAGATTCTAGAATATAAAAAAATACAATCAATGTTTATAAAAAAATTTATATTCCGTTTATATTATAATATTTATTTTAAAAATCATAAAGATTTTAGATAATTTTTTATGATCTATTCATATCCAAATATATTTCATATTCCAAGAATGTGTAAATTTTACATAAAATGTTATATTCGTTCTGAATATTTTATATTTTAAGAATATGACAATTTCATATATTAAAGTTATATTTTACATGCAACATCCCTAGTAAAAAAGATAATTTATTGTCCATATAGTATCAATAGATTGACAATATATTATTTTCAGCAAATCATATATTGTTCATATATTGACAAAATATATGGACAATATATTGACCATATATTTCGCATATTTTTCATATATGGACTATGTATTGCCAATATAAAAGCAATTTTAAAATACAATCAATATATAGCCAATGTATGGACAATATATGGTCAATATATGATTTTTTAAATAATATATTGCTAATATATGTTTTATGTATGGACAATATATGATCCTTTTTACTAGGGATTTTTGTATTTCTATTTTTGTTTTTGTTCTAAAATCAAACGAATCAAAGTTTTCATTTTTAAAAACATAAACTGTGTCAAAATTTAGATATTTTTTTATTTTCAAATATTTAATAACTTGTATTAAAATTAATATTGAAAAAGAACGTTATACAAGTTATAACAAACCGGCCCAGTTTATTTGAACGTCATTAATTTCAAACGCAGCTGAAGAATTCGTATCTAAAAGTAAACGTTTCCAAGTGTTTTTACATTTTTAACTTTCTTTCGTGTAACACAAGGAATAAACATAGACGGAACGCGGAAACGTTCGCCATTATGTGAATATTCGCCGTTAAAGAACAATCAAACAGAATAATTATTACCCGAAATGGTAACGACTAGATTATTCATTTAATCAAATCTCGGCTCAAACGAGGACGCTCTTATTTGCATCTCGACTTTTTTTTCAGAGTAAAATCGCTTTTTTACTGACAAAAAAAAATTAGAGATAAAACTGTGGATTTCAAACTGTGGAAAAGTTGATGAAAAATTTGTCGTCCTTGCAATGCAACAGACTCGTCCAGGGTTGCAGAAATGTTTGTACCCCATATACAGCCCGGCGGTGTGCGCATTTTTCGTATAATTAACTCTTTTAATTAGACAGCGGTGAGCTGTGTTTGGCGCACATTTTTAGCGGTTACTCGATTTTATGCTAATTAGAGCCGGCAGATCCGCACAAGATAGAACTTATTGCCGCTTGCAATTCTGCCTCTCATCTTTGCCTCGTTCCATTTGACACCGAACAATGACAATGATTTATCAAATTCGAAACCGCTTTGCTTCCACATTTTTATTTCAACTTTTTCTACCGTATAATTGAATCCTCCAATCTTTTCCTCCCTAACGACGCAAAACATGTGAGGATATATTTTTTTATTTCATCTTAGACTTAAAACTACCCTAGTAAAAAAAGATCATATATTGTCTTGTACATAAAACATATATTGACAATATATTTTTAATATTTTTTCAATAATGGACTGTATATTGGCAATATATTGTCTATGTATGGTCAATATATTAATTCATGTATTGTCAATACATTGAAAATACATTTTATACTTATTATATTATTAATATTATATTCTTACACGATAATTATAGTCTATTTTTATTTATAAATATTTTTTATAAGGGAATTTAATAAAAAATTAATTATCAAATATAATACTTATTATACTTATTATATTATTAATATTATATTCTACACGAAAAATATATTTTGTTTATATTTTAAAAATATTTTTTCGTCTGTGGGGGCAAGATTTCTATTTTATTTTTAAAACCATGTTTGCACTTTTTTCTTGGTCTTTTTGTTTTGTCATCGTAACGGAGAGAGAGCGAGAGAGAGAGAGAGAGAGAGAAGAACAATATAAAACTCAAGTTGGGCGTTAGATAAATATGTAACGTACGACTCGCAGGGTTTCCGCGAGTTTGCCATACCGAGCGCCGTTAGTGCGACCTTAAGAAGGCTTGTCGCGGTAAATTGACTGCCCCTGCGGGTCAGTCCTGTATCCATGTAATACATGTCGGCAGTCATCGCGATCATACGATCACAATTTAGAACCTCTCAATCTATTGCAAATTATACGTTTCAAACTTGGGATCTAGGCGTGATATAATGATAGCGATAATAGCGAGGTGAAAACTACCCGCATGAAATAATGAGATTAATCTTGTTACAGAGTGGCTTGAAAAATTGTATCAATGTGAAATTAACGAATTATATACTCTTCTTGAATGATCACTTAAACTAGTGATAAAATTACTCTCTAAATCTGATAAAGTGAACATTCAGTCAAAATCAGTCTAGACTGTACCATTTTTTGGCAAAAAGTGAAATTTTCACCTTTTCAGATTTAGAGAGTAGTAATCCAGTTTGACGAAATACCATAAATTTTTTAATGATTTTCACTGTTTTTCTTAATAACTTTCTTTCCGACGTTTCTTTAAACGTATAAATATAACCGGTAAAATATATTTTAATTTATAAATGTCTTATTGCCACTTTTTATATAAAATATATATTTTATTTTATAATTTATAAATTTATATATATAATGGAATAAAAAATATATATAATAAATACCCAGGCAAAAAGGAACATATTTGCTGCATATATGGCTCATATATAAATTTTTGCCTGGGTATAGTCCGTATTGCCGGAAATATATTTATAAAAAGCAAATATTTTTTATATTTTTCAGTATATATTTTCGTCGGTGCGGGCACCAGCGATGCCACAAAAGTATAGCAAGGACAACCTGTTGCATCCTCACCGACAGCAGCACCGTAAGATGGAATCTCAAAACAGCGCCGTCGTTCAATAACCACGTTTATGAAACAGTTTGATAATTTTTATAAGACCGTTTAATATATTTGATGTAAACTTTTTGCCCCGTGTGGATATTTCTGGATATTTAGCTGATCAGCCGCATCCTTTGCAAGCAGTGCAGACTACTACTCCGTATCTTGCACCAGAATAAGTCCATATCCTGTTTTCACATTCGGAGGATACATTGCACCGCAGGTAATAGGGATATTACCCTTCCATCCAAGTCCTCCTAGGTTGTGTAACAAATTTTTAGATCAGAAAATAGTTTTAAGTGATTCATGATAAATCCAGCTGTTTCTCTGTTCATTTTTTTGCATTGTAGTTTTTAAAATGAGTGGTGCGCTCGACGTTAAGATCTGGTGTCAATAAAATAATATGGTATTCATAAAACAAAAAAATGTATCAGGATATCCTTAAAAAATATAACATCCCTAGTAAAAAAGATCATATAATGTCCACATATTATCAATAGATTGACAATATATTCTTTTTCAAAAAATCATTTTAATATTTTTCATATATTGACTGTATATTGGCAATATATTAGCAATTTTCCAATAAATCAATATATTGGCCAAATATTGTCTATGTATGGTCAATATATGATTTTTCAAATAATATATTGTCAATATATGTTTTATGTATGGACAGTATATGATCCTTTTCACTAGGGATACATTTTGTTTCATTATGACAACTCTTATCCAGTTTTCTGATCCAGACTCGTTTTTGTTTAAACAACCCTATAAGCACACATTATTTTTTAAATATTCTTATATGTCCGCTCAAAAAATGTTCCCAGAATTTCATACGTATATGACAATATTTTACGGATATTATAAAAATATCAATACAGCGGACATATAATGAATATTAAAATAATATTATTGAACATTGAAAATATCCTTTAAATGTCCCTAGATTATTGTGTGCTTATAGGGTTGTATGTTTAAAAATGGTCAAAGTTTGTCTTCAATTCTTTAAACACGTTAAAGAATTAAATATAAATTACATACAATTAATTCACATAAAATTATAAAAAATTATTTGTTGATATATGAATTTAAATCTAAAACCGAATTTTTAAGTCATAAATACTCTTGGTTAGAAATATTTTATCGCAATTTTTGGTAAGAATATTTATGTAAATAAATTTTTAAGTTATGAATAATTGAAATTATGCAAGTTTTATAGCATAAAGAATTTTTTTAATTGTGAATAAAATATAAATTAGAAAAATCGAACATAAATTGGTCTCATTATCTTTTGAGATTAGAGACAGTAACAAGATTGTATAAACAAGTTTTGAGATTATGTCCAATTTAAAATTGTAAGGAATTGTGTAAAAAAAGGAAATTAAATACCGGTAGATAGAACCGCCAGTGGGCAAGATGGCATTGTTTTCCCTGCGCCAGGAGATTCTGGGTGGAGGGAATCCAGCGGCGTAACATTCTAATTGCACAGCCTGTCCTTCGCTAACAACAATGGATCGGGTAGAATTGTCGCTGATTATTGGCGGTCTGCGTACTTGCAACTCTACTTCGGCTGTGATCACGCTGTTCACAGATAGTAACACGCGACATTGGTAGTGTCCAGCATCCGTTTCTTGAATGTCTTTAATCTAGAAAACACAAGAAATAATGTTGAATTATATATTTTTTTATCATCATTAAATGTCTATTGGGTTCAGAAAATGAAATTTCTGTAATGTTTTTTAAAACATTGTCTATATATTTTTCGTTAATTTTTTATGTTATATTTAAGTTAAAATAAAATTTTGAATGTCAAATAATCTATTTATATAAGAAATATGATAAATTCACATGACTATAACCGAATTCTCAACAATCATCTTTGTTGGAATTCATATAAACACGACAATATGAATGATGTATTAATATGAAAACACAATTTAGTAGCTCTGAAACATAGACAGATAACAACACGATATTTTCAGAAATTTCTAAAAATATTTTTTCAAAAATTCCAAACACCGATTTAGCGTTTCAAAATTTGTTCATTGTATGTATGCAAATGAATATACTAATTATATTAATCATATTAAATATTGTTCAGTAATATTACTGCAAATTATGAACAATTTAATATTTCGTCGCCCCAGAAGAAAAAGGGCCTATCACAAAATTGTCCTATGTATTTAAAATTAAATTTTTTGAAGCAGGCACTTTTTCTTCTGGGGCGACGATTTGTATTTTGAAATATACAATTTTTTTTGTATATTTGGTAACTATCTTTTAATGCGATTCCCCCACTTTTCCTGTAACAAAATTGGGAATTTTTTCACATTTCCAATTTTATGTGTTTTGAAACTTAACATTTTTTAATTTTAAATTATATTGGTTTTTTTTTGTTTCTTACTAAAAATTGTATATTGTTGACAAACCTGTAAACGGTAAGTCGTTGTAGCAGTATCAAAAATGATAGCGAATCTGCTATCTTTGACAATTAAACTCTGCCTATTAGAAATAGGCAACTGATCAGAAGACTGTTTGTTCACTTTCATCCAAATCACGGGGTAATCCTGGCCATACTGAACCGAACATTGGAACTCGACTGTTCCACCAATGTCCTTAATTTGCTCTTGGGAGATGTAAGAAATGGTCGGTGTCCTCTGACATGATCCTGAAAAAAACCAAATTATGCTTATAATACCATGTTGTATACATTTTTATTATTATTATCAATGTCTTTGTTCATATAATTTTTTGTTGTTCATTACTCCTTTATTATATTATTCTTTGTGATTTTCCTTTATTAATCTTCCATTTCTCAAACGAGATACTTTTGATACAATAATCGAATCACCAATACATGCATGAATTAATAAAAAAAGTAATTTTCTTTAATTATCTCGTACAAGCAGAGGCATTTTTTAATAATGACTCACAACAATGAAGTAAATTTCATCGTAGGCGTGTGTTCAGTCATGAAAACAAAAAACTGAATATTGAATGAAAAGAAAACCAGTTTATTACAGCTACGAAAAAATCTTTTTTTCATTTTCCATGGTCTGAAGAAAACTTTAACGGAAAAAAAAACATTTTTCATTCGGGTTTTCTCTTTTAATGAAAAAAAGGCGGGAATCATTGAAACAAAAAATGAAGCCCAAAAAAGTGTAAGCTCATTTTATTGCCGTTGAGAAAAGAAGAATAACAAAAGTTGAGATGATGAGTGAAGTAAAAAAAAGGTGCATTCCGTGGTGAAATTGAGATTAAACGAAACGGGACTTAGGTAGCGAGCAGGTGTTTACAAAAAGGATCAGGTATACGGAAAATCATTCAAGTTTCCAGCATTACAGTTTCAACAACTCATTCTGATAAAACGTATTTTTCATCAAATTTTCATTTTTGAACAATTTATTGATTCTTAAACGAAAAATAAATTTGAGGTAATCTAATTGTTGGTACTGTGAAAAATTCATAACCAACAAAAAAGATAGCCATAATAAATAATTTAAAAAATTACTTGAAAAGTAATGACAATTTTTCTTCAAATTGAAACAATTAAAATGGAATTTAGATCATAATAAATGTAAATAACAGACGAAAAATAACTCGAGCGAAAAATGAATGAAAAAATGATGGAAGAATGAAAAATTATCCCAAAATATAATAAACCATACATTTAAGGTAGTAAGTGTAAAGAAAAATAAATTGAAATAAAAGAAAGAGAGAGAAGTCCAACCGCTATCTCTTTCTGATTCTCAAAGACGCGCATGCAACGTGTGTAATCCGAGGAAAAAATCGTGCCATTATTATGTATTCTCGCATTTTCCTTTAAAACACTAGAAAATATTAGGAGATATATGAAAAATCACTTTGTTTCATGTCTATGCTAAGATTTTTGAACTGTTTAATTGAAGGTTACAGGAGAAATGTGTAGAAAAATATAAAAACTTACCAAAATGGATCAGAGCAAAAAGGACGATCGCGAGTGATTTCATCGTGACACACCCAATGAGGTCAGACAAATTCGCAGGCAAAACGATCGACACGTCACTTATCGACGCGTTGATTTTTTGTCGGCTTGGTCGGACCGGGCGCGGCGTATTGTCAGGACGCGACGATGAATGGGAGCAGAGCACAGCTTTCGACCGCGCGAGAGGCGTCTTCGGTCCTGCAGGGCGGGAGAAGGGCGCGTGTATTGTTGTTGTTTTCGTCTTTCAGGCTTCTTAGAAGAGATGACAGAGGACGCTAAAGGACACGGCCATCGGTAAGGTAGGATTTTACATACTAGAACTTTCATTCTTTAAGGTGATGCATTAGTCAATCTGGTTTTGTCTTTTACTTATATAGAGATATTGTTAATGCCATTTTTGTTGCATATCGTACAACATAAGGCGAATTGAATGTTTTTTTTTGCGACGCGTTTACGCAAACGCTTTGACCAAAACGTTCATGTGAAGTTTATACGCTTTGACCAAAGCGTACGCATTTTGACAAACGCATTAGTCAATGCGTACAACTTTACATGAACGCATTGACAAAGCGTACGCGATAACAAAAGGGCTGTCAAACAGTCCAATGTTCTACTTTCCATTTTTGTGTTGAATTTTGATTTTGTTAAGTTAATTAAGGTAAAAGCACCAGTTTGTGTTATAGAACCAGTTTGTGTAATGTTAGAATTAAAGATTCAAAACAAATTAAATGAAAATATGCCAAATAAAAAAAATATATATATTCGTATTTTTTTGCTATTGATGAATCCGTAAAAAAGATCACTAAAAATATAATTCATGCGCTGCTTACGAAAAAAAAGAACAAAATTCGCCGGTCACGCTAAACTGACAGTTCAGTTGAAAACGGAGCAATTCTTACAAGAAAAGCTGTCGAATACGCGGAACTAAATAGTTCACTAAAAGTATTTAAATAATCGTTTGAAAAGGAAAGAAAGTGTCAGGTAAATTCATTAATCGTCATTAATTGATCTCGTAAAAGATAGATGCTTAAAATTCATTTCCTCAATATTTATTTGCAATTAACCCAAATAGGTACACGGAAAGACATATGTTCTTATTACGGTTAGATCAAATTTCAACGCGAAAAACATTGCAAACATCATGCCAAACATGATGAAAGGAAAAAATATCATTGTTAAAATTGTAAAAATATCATTAAATTTCATTTGATTAAGAAAAACTGTTCTGCTGTGATTTATTTCTTATCAACATTTGTTATTCTTATAACACTATAACACTATTTGGCATATTTCTTAACTTGTGCCTAACACAAATAGGTACAAATTCTATAACACAAGTTGGCGCAGTCCTTCTTTTAGTATAACACAAATAGGCACAAGAACTTTTTTTTTCAATCTAGATATTACCTACATTTAATCATTTTTTATACAGATATTTTATTTTTTACTAATTGTAAAATGGTTCAACTTAACATTCTGATATATTCTTTATCTTTTTTATATCATTTTCTATTTCAAATTTCAGAATTTTAACAGCGGTAACCTAGAATTACCACAAACTGGTGCTTTTACCTTGTTTTTTAAATAAAAATTTTGTTTTTCATTTTTGCATTGATCTTTTTTTGGAAATTTAATTTAGGTGGATAGGCGGACTTTCTAGATCTAAAGTTAATGTTTAACGTTTGTCCAAGAAGTGGAACACTCTGGACTTATTTTAAGTGAATTTTAACTCAAAATAAGTGAAAATTCTTTTAAAATAAGTGGGAATTTACTATAAATTAGTCCGAAATGCTTCACTTTTTAAGATTTATAAAGAATAAAGTTGCCTGATTTAATGCACTAATTTAGAGTTATCATGGACCTAAAACGTGCATGTAGTGTTCGATGAATTATTTTACATGAAAAGAAAAAGATCAATACAAAAATAACAAACAAAATAGTTATTAAACGAAATAATTAAAATTACGGAAATGAATTATCAATCCATCCACTATAAGAAAGTTGAAGATTTTACTGTTTGACAGTGCCTTCAATTTGCGTTTTTGCGTCAAACTACACGGAGAGAAATGATATTCTAAATTTTAGTATTAAAAATTATAAAGTAGTGATATACTTTTGTGAAGGCGATTTCTACTATTAATAATACTAAAATTTGATATAATTTATATTAAAATTAGTATCT
>JAAMPD010002901.1:0-12394 GCA_025266255.1 Trissolcus basalis
GTTTTTATTATACAAAATATACCAGCACATTCTTTGGATATTTACAAATGCGCTGATATATTTTTTGTAATATAAAAATCTCAAATTTTGGCTCAGTAACTGTATTCGTTTTACGATTAACAGTTACCTTGAGTCCTCCCCTTAACCCCGATACTCCTTTGAAACTAGACCGACCTGCCCCAGCAATGATCGAGGCCAACGGGGAACAACGACTCGTTGGAGGTGAGATAACTTTCCCGGTCCCCCTAACTTTCTTTTTAATTACTTTTTCTTTTATCTGAGCATTTTCCAGTAATTTGTCGAAAAATGATTTTTCTTTACGGCTTGAGTATTTCATTAGAGATCTAACATCTTTCACTTTTTCGGCAGTGATTTCTACAGGTTTTGATTCCGGCAGATTTTATAAATCATCAAAATTAATGGACGTTTCAATTAAATGTCTAACAGGATTATCATCATAATTTTTGTAAATATCACTTGGCCGTTTGAATAGTACTTAATTCTGACAGCTTCACTGATTAGCAAATTTTTTGGAACTTCGCATTCGTCTTTCAATTTAGATTCAAAATCGTTAACGGTGATTTCGTCGGATTTAACAATGATGAAGGGAGGATCTCGCGCACATTTAATCAATGCTAAGTAATCATCCTCTGTCTCGATAACTTCAAGCTCTTTTTTTTCTGCCCATACAAGCCGAAATTTCGGTCACACTGGCAATAGGAGTGTCCTCTAACAGGGTACAAATGATCAATATCTAATTGCAGATGATTTGCTAATAGTGACAAAAATTTCATCATTACATAGTTCTTGTTTTGACCACCGCAAGAATCAGAAAAGATCGAGATTTTATTATAACAATCGAGTTTAAGTTCCTCTTTAATTGCATGTAAAAGCAAGTTGCAAACCGTGTTGCCTCCTTTCTTCAAAATTTTTTCCATAAAAGTAAACATATAACTTCTTTTTTCAGGACCAAAAATGTGAACATTGAATATGCGAAGCCACAGTAACCGCTTATAGAATTGTTCCGAGACCGGAATTTTCAGAAGTAGAAGATTTGGACCAAAGTCAAATTCGCAACAGAGAACATTCTTTTCGGATATCATTTCTTTTTTCAATTGCCTGTACAGTTCCACTTGTTTCTTGTTATGTACAAAATCTTGGCTTGATTAAGAACTGTTCTCATTCTTGAAACAGAAATTACATACGTCTGTACGAGGATTAGAAAAAGAAAAGTTCACATTATGATTGAAATATTTGCAATAAGTCGATTCGTCGATCGGTACATTTAAATCACCTGTTACTGCAGTATAATAATCGAGGAAAAGTTGATACAGTATTTTGAGATTCAGACCAGGATGGTCGAAGTACATAAGTTTTGTACTTTCACGCGCATAGTGAGATTCGCTGTGAGGGATCGATTAACAATGTTGATGAATTAAGTTTTTTAGATCAGAAGTCAATTTCACCGAATGATTATGATGGCCGCGTTGATCAGACATTATTTCACATTTTAGCAACTTATTTCTTATAAATTCCAATCGAGATTTACCTATTTGTAATAAATTGCATAAAAATTTTTGGCAAGTAAGGTAGTTGCCCGTTTGGCAGTGGAAATTATAGTTCCAAAAAACTTTACTGGATTCGTTCTCAGTTAGTTCTGCTAGAGATTTTCTTCTCGTCATCATTCCAGAAAGTATAGTATTTTGCATACCATAATCACCCATCCTCCAAAAGTTATCGTAGCATTCTTTTTGTTGATCAACAGTTATCTCTTCATAACAATTTTTTGGGCAGCAAGATTAAACTGGTTTGAAAAATTTTGCAGGAATTGTTTTACCTGATTTTGCAATATACTCTTCTCCCTACAATAGAATGTAAAAATAAGAACTTCTACTCATTGAAAAAATTATAAAACATAATGATATAAAAAAGAAACCTCAGTTAAAATAAAAACATGTAATAATACGCAAAATATAATGAAAGAAATCATTTTATGACATTTTATCAATTATGAATTGAAACATTGAAAGTCAAAAAATATCCTATAAACTATCATTACTGTAAAAGTATTCCTGTTAAAAAAGTTAAAAATCTATTTGTTTACCTTATTTCTCGATAACTTAGCGATTCCCTGATCAGTCGATGATTTATCTAACTTCTTTCGTTTTCGCCCAGATTCAGAATATTTATTGTTTTCCATTTTTAAAAATGCAATAATCAAGATACCAGAGATTTACACTCACAACATAACACAGTCAAAAGAAACAATGGAATTA
The DNA here is from genome assembly GCA_025266255.1 of Trissolcus basalis. Lineage (NCBI taxonomy): Eukaryota > Metazoa > Arthropoda > Insecta > Hymenoptera > Scelionidae > Trissolcus > Trissolcus basalis. The sequence goes on from JAAMPD010002901.1 coordinate 2,277, forward strand.
TGAACCATATAATTTTTTTGGGATATATTGTAAATGTGTTTATGAATAAACAAACAACACTTTTAAAAATATATTTCCTTATTTTTATTTTCAACCGAAATAATTTTTTAGACAATCATATGTCATATCTGATTCTTTCCAGAAAACTTCTTTGATGCTTAACGAACAACTTTGTCGCTGACTTCATAACCAATTCAAAAAATTTTTCAACTCTTTTCTCATTTCAAAGTTGCAATGCCGAGAATCGCGGTGGCAACAATGAAAAATTAATAACAAATGCCAGTTGCATTTTTAGTAGTTTTGTGATAGATCATGCTATTTGTCAACTTATAAACTATTCAGCATAAAAATATCAAGTTGATCAAGAAAATATTACTGAAGATATTGCAAGTTGATCACTAAAATTACATTAAAATCGTACAATCGAAAAAAAACGTTTTTATTTTTTTTCACTATAAATGTTAATTTAAACAAAATTTTCTATCAAAAAACATGCGCAATTCTATACTGTTTATTATGCAAAATTTAATTTTTAGGAAAATTTTCAAATAAAAGGTTGCGTTCGGCGCATTTCGAGCGCTCGATCAGTTATTCAATCCGGCCCTTCAATTGTGGATTCTCTATGGCACACGGTCTGTTCCGCTGTGATGGGTCTCCTCCCTCCCAGTCGGGAACAGCATTGCTACGTAGTAGTTTTTCGAGACGTATTTACCAAGTGGTTAAAAATGAAACCATTATGAAAAGCTGAACCCAGTCCTCCTCCCGGTACAAACTCGGTGACTCTCGAGCGCTGGAAAGAACGTATGCTCCGAATCAGCGTTCTGACGGACCTCGTAGTACGTCACCTGGTAGAGGTCGGAGACAAGCAAGCCCGATATGACGACGAACGACGGCGAGATATCAAGTACACCGAAGGAGATCGTGTGATGAAGAAATTCCACACGCTCTCCTCCGGGCCTGAATACCGAGCAGCTAATATACCTAAGCTCGCTCTGCGGTTCTATGGACCGTACGAGATTACTAAAGTATTGTCGCCAGTGGTGTACGAATTTGGTGACACCACTGAAAAAATGTTTTGTCATTATCATGTGAGCGACCTAAAACCTTATTATGACTCCTTAGTAACTCAAGGTTGTTTTTCAGATGAATCCCGTGAGCCCAGAACCGTCTAAGAAAAGCAAGGACTCTATGAGCCCAGCCCCGTCAATGGAGAACCAGAATGTCGAGAGCGCAGAGCAGCCAGCGGAGAGCCAGAACTCCGAGAATCCCATTTCGCTTTCGGAGGACCTAATCCTGGAGTCACCAGTGGCCTAAAGAGAAGAGGGTGACAGTCCATCAGACAGACCTTACCCGACATGGAGATAGCGAAAGAGACACGCTGCGAAAATAAATCCGCCTACAACCACCTCGTCGCAGAGTCACTCTTGGAGCTTGGAACGGAGCCGAAACCGAACTACATAGGGGAAAAACCATGGCCGAAGTCAACAACAACAACAGATGAATCGATACCACGACCAAGCGAGATCGGGGACGGCCTTCCAAGCACGTACGTCGATTCCAATCGCAGCGAACCGACTCCCGATCTCGAGACCATATTTGATAAACGGCGACTCGCGCTCATACGACGGCAATTATGGGCTGCGGAAGCCTCAGGGGATGAAACCGAGTGCACTCGACTTAGAAGCGGCATTTTCTCCTGGATGGAGCTGGCCTACCGAAACCACATCATCTATTTCAGAGTCACAAATGACGAAATAGTGGTGGATCCCAAGGACAAAGCAACTACCTTGGGCTTGCCCAGGCCTTCGCCAGCTAACCCCACCAGGGGCGGATTAGCCGAGTTAGAATCAGCAGCAGGTGAAGAGATTCTTCAAATCAATATGCTCAGTGATCTCGAAGAAATCACAGCCTCACCACCTCCTACACTGGCCTCAGAAGTAGCTGAATCCAAAAAAGGCGAGCCGCGGAGCCGGTCAAAAGCCGATCAAAAATCATGATTAAAATCGTTAAATTGTTTCTCTTGTTGCCCTCGGTGCGTCGCGCCGAGGAGTCGAATGTTGCCTGTGGTGCTTATCACTGTACGGATTTACTCTTCAGATTTTAATAAACAACCATGAAACTTTGTTGAATAAAGTCTATTCGTTATTTCCTCAGAAAATAGTGTTTCTGAATAAATAAAAGGTACTCATCTACAATACAAGTTGTCGAATTATTATTATTTTTTTTTTTGATTCATTATTTACAATTAACTAAAAACTAATCTAGACTTAAAAATCTTCGTCATAATTATCAGCTTTGCTAACAGCTCGTTTTTCTGAATTATTTTTTATATCAAAATTAGCTGGCTTGGTACCGTTGATTATTAGATCATCATGATTTACGTCATCATCGTCATCATCTTCATCATCATCATCATCTTCAGCATCAATTAATAAGTCTGTGTCGCTATCCAATGATTCTCCACTATCATTACGATCTATCCGTTGACGACCTGACATACTTCCAAAAATACGTCTGTGAGACATATCGATCCTTGATCCTTTTCCGGTATCTATAATATTAAATAGTTTTTTAAAATAAATTACTAAAATTTATTTAAATTAAACAATTTTAGAATTTTACCTTGAGAATCTTTCTCTAATTCTTTTTTCTCTAATTTTGGAGGCTCCAAGATATTCATATTAAAAATGGATCCATTACCTTCCATCATGCTTTCAAAATCAGCATCTTCAGATTTCAACAATTCTAACTGTTGTTTTGTAGCCGCTTGTCTGATAAAATGATAAAACAGAACTTTTCAAATATCAAAATTAAATAATTTTTGGTATTGTGTTTCATTATTTTATTTGAGTGATATATTTTATAGGTAAAAATATCCCTTCGCTTCCTAAAAATAACCTTCCCTTCAGTTCGCCTCGATAATTTCTCCCCCCTCCAGTTTTTCTCGAAGATTTTCCTCATTTCGTTTGCCCCAAACTGATTATTTGGTGCCGTTTTGTGTGCCTGCGGACAGTCGCCGCGTCTACGTATTTTTGAATACCTGTCTTAGCTTTGCCATGCTGCTTCCTAACCATCGGACAATAAAAGTGAGTACTTGTTTGTCTTTTGTGTCACGTGATGCGTACGCCTGAATCAGAGCACTGATATCAGTCAGCGCAAGAACGACGCAGGTTCGCATCCAACCGATATGTTAATTTCATTCGTATTTGCGAGCCCCAATAATTTTTGCGTGGAACTGAAAACTATCACGTGGCAAGGAAAACACTTCTTTTTAGAAGCAACCTCCAGTTAGAATAAAAGCGAATGATATAAGGATGCATTTTTCGATTACTTTATTTCTTATGTACGAATCATCATTAAAAAACTGTTTAATGACTTCCGCAACGCAAAATATATTAAAAACATGATATGTTTCGCTATCTTTTGCTGAAACTCAATTTTAAGTCATGACGCGTCATGAGCCATCTCCATGTTACACGACAACACATCACCAAGTGTAGACCCCCGTAAGACACGTCCATGTTACACGATGCGTCACTAAGAATAGACCCCCGCCATAAGACATATCCGTGTCAAAACCCGATTTAAATAAAGCTGTGAAATTGGTACTCCTTTTTGTTTTAAAATATTGAAACTAAAAGTCATACCTTTTTTCAAGACGATCCTGTTCCGCTTTTGCTGCATCATCATGCAGGTGTTCTAAATATGCGAGGTAACGAAACTTTTGTAAGTAATTGTCATACAATGTCCGCAGCTCAACTTCAAGTTTTTCAAACTCTTCCATAAAAGCAGGTCTGACTTTTCGGAGAGTTTGTAGTCTTTTTTGATTCCTCTCGAGTTCATTTTTCCGTCTCTCTATTCGAATGTCAAGACTTTGCTCACTTTCCTGTAAAAACACATTTCAAAAATTATTTAATCTGACATCGAAAAATTTTATATTGAAAATAATTATTTAATTTTGCTGGTAAGGGGTCACAATGGCCAAACCATAATATCCAAAAGGAGCGATGTCCAATAATTCTCTTGGGTGCATTTTCTCAAAACTGGCGAGTTATGGAGCAGCAAGTCGCAATTCCTCTAGTTTACTCATTGATGACAAACAAAACTGAAGTTGCGTACACTAAAATTCTTGACGTTGTGAAGATGGAATGTTAAATACTGAGAATACTGGATGCCGACCTCTCCCAGACAACACCGATGTTCCCAAAGGAACCGCGGCGTTGACTTTTTCGGAGCCCGTTAGTACCGCAGAAGCGATTGTAGGGTAACGCAGAAGTAACATAATTTCCGCTTTTTTTCTTCCGCGGATTTGTCTAGAAAAGTGAAAATATCGGAAGAACGGCGGTATTTCACCGGGAAAACTAGAGAAGTTAAAAGTGTGTTTTAAGGGAATAATGAAGTAATAAAAAGCATCTTTGGAGGAACTACGGCGTTGGTCTTAGGTTAGTTTGGAGAACTGATAGCGTTGGTTTCGGGTTAGTTTAGAGAAAAGACTGCGGAAATTTTAAGATTCCTTTATGAAACTTTGTTGTTAAATTTATGCAATCAAAAAGGAGGTAATAAGAGTAAGTGTCGTCATTTGTAAGGAACTAAAAAGTAACTTAAGCGTGGCTTTTGAAGCAAGTATGATGGCACTAGTATAACTATTGAGAATTCGAAATGAAAATCTTCATAATTCGTTGCAAAACCATATAATCAATCTTAAAAAAATTTGTTAATCAAAATAAATTGATGATTCTTTTAGAGATCTTGATAATTCTGGCAGATAAGAGGAACTTGTCACTATAAGTGCAACACTTTTTTATTTTGAGGAAGAAATTTTAAAGGGAATTTTTTAGTTGTTTGTTGTAGTCTCAAGTAACTTATATAAACATATAATAAAATTACATTAGTTTCTAAAATACATGAGTCGAAGTTGGTTTGAATAACGCATACATTTTTGAAACTGAGTGTTTCATCTGATGTAAAAATAAGCAAATTTGAGAACAGAGCTTGTTTGACAAGTATATCTTAGTTTTAGAAACTTCGGGTTCAATTTTTTTGTAAATGAAAAATTCTGAATGTAAATTTTTAGATTATCAAGATTGATTAATTTTAATCAATTTCAGTTCTCAAAATAATGAAATACTATTTTCATTTGACTTTTCTGTAAACTTATAATTTTTGTTTACATGATAAATCAACATGATCTGCAAAAAATTGAAATCAACAGAAGTGACAATGAAACTCAGAAATGAAAAGTTGTAATACTTTTCGTAAACCTAATTCCTGCTTCTTCATATGTGTGAGCAGGGCTCCAGCAGCAAACACGTCTGGTGAATAAAAAAAAAGAGGTACAGTAATTTTATCCTGCGAGGAACAAGTGTATTCGCAAGTATAACAGTGCAAACTAAAATCAGTAGGCAAGTAGCAACTACTAATAATTTGTTTTGAATGTGACGCGTTTTGATAAGCTATGTTTTTATTATTGTAGATTCGTAGTTTCAAGGCATATTTGAATATAAATTCTGAAAAGATGTTGTGTTATTTTTGAAAATGTTAAATTGTATAGATAGTAATTATTTTTGGAGATTTTTAGGGCATTAGTTGTAAAGGCGCAATTTCGAAAAGCCCAAAGGTACATCCGTCCAGAGAAACTAGCAAGACGACGATCTACCCAACCGGACGACGACAACGGTCTTGAGAACAGACACCTGCCCACCAGGAGTCCTCGCGCGGGGAATTGCCAACTGCAACCAACTTGTGATTGTCCATTACGCTCCCACAGCAATATAGAGCAAGAACATCAGGCAACTGGTATCTGTGTAAGAACGCATTATTATTTTCTGCTTGTTTTCTATTTTCTTTATTTTTATTAAACGTAACAAAGAAAATGTTATGATGAATTGTCTGGGCTATAATTATTCAAAACTCATCTTTGAATCGTTTGCAACCAGATTTAGTTAAAATTTTATTCTGCTTTAGCTAGGGTGCCAGAATCAAAATAAGTATCTTATTTATTCAGTGCTAAATCAAAAGATAATAATTAGTTTGTAATTTAGTTTTTGTGGTAATAAAATAATTACAAATTTGTTTTGTGGCGATCCTGTTATCAAGTTCATATAATTTTGTTTACTTTATTTTTTTCTTTTATACTTTTCATTTTAAAGAGCGCTTGCGACTGACTAAAGTGGTGACAATATTATTGTTCAAAGATTGTAATGGTACATGCATACGTAAAACAGTTATTACACAACTCATTTTGCGACAGTCGTACAAAAGTGCTCAGTTGTATCATCTGATTTAAGAACTCGCATAATGTTATCAAATCTACATTTACACTACAACCTTACCGTTGAGTGCACTTGGATTAATTTGAAATAAAATGTGGCAATAAATAAAAACTACAAATAAACGTTGATAACAAATTTGTCGTCAGTGATAAATTAGTTAGTCTACTGTTTTCAAATGGTGAAGCAAACGTTTTTTTACTGACTTCAATATTTTTATACTGATTAAAAAAACGGCTGGGGTTTGACGGACCCCATAGGTGCACTGAAGGATTAGATATATATTGCAGAACCTATGAAAGTTGTTCAAACTACTTATTGTTACGCTTTTTTAACGCATGTTTTGCTAATCGATCTTTAGCGTGATCAAACCAATTTTGGATAATTCTTTCGATCGTTTTCTCGGATGCTGATGTATATTTCGTGGACAAGACTTCTGAATTTTAAAATACATCATGTAAATTTTGCGCTGTCTGTACACTGCTAGGGCGTGTGCGGGAAGCGCAAGAATTTGTGGGCACAGTTGTTCCATGTGCGACTAATTTCACTTCACATCGCATACACGTGTGTCTTTTTTTAGTTTTCTAGGTGTACACTTACTGATTATCTTTTTTGTAATTTCCAATCCTTCAATTTTTATATTCTTCCTTCCACCCCAGGTGCACTGAGCAGCAAATTTGACATCAAACATTGCTTTGAGAATCCTCCAAGTATGATCTTGTTCATTATCACCGCCTTTTTTTGCAATCCAGAATTTCTACAAAACAATTATGTATACAGTATTTTCAATCTCATTTTCGGTACAAAATGATGCAACCATTACTTGTGTCAACTAATTTCGACTTACGAATTCCTCAACATCAACTCCTTTTTGACAGCTTTTTTCCCATTTATTCAAATCTTCTTTACATTTCAGGGGTAGTTCTCTTTCTAACTTTTCCGTATCAACAGGTTCTTCTTTGATGTTCGTTTCAACAACTTTTAATCGTTGTGAAAGGTTTTTCACAATCAGTCCTACTTTCGCCATCTTCTGAAGCGTTTTAGCTTCTAAACCTAAGAACAATTGGGCATTAACTGTCAAACTATAACTTATATTTATCGATATGTTTTCATTTTATTGACTCAATCTAATTTTTTGCATTTCAGAAAGGGTCGTCCATAAAAGACATCCGCAAGGCAGGGGGGTATTCGCTGTGCGGAGGGTTCTCAAATCGCGAAATTTTTGCGGGCGTCTTTCATGTACGGCCCCAAAGTAGTATATTTTACCTTTATCATGACGACATCTTTCGTTTGAATGACGACTGTGACGATTATCTGTAATATAATTAAGACTTTTTATTCAATTACATTCACAATTTTGAGAACTAAAAGTATCTTTGCCCTATACAAAAATCAAGTTGTCTCGTGCGATTAATCTAAATTTTCGAATGTAAGTTTATCATAGCACCGAAATACAAACTTTCGCTAGTTTGCTATAAAATCGGTTTCTTAAGGTCAAATTAAAATGGTCAAACCATTGGACGACACCGTAAATAGTCAGATTTCGGTTGCAGAGTAACCGGAGGGAATTGGACGATATTTTTAAAACTAATTTTTCAGCAATTTAAATGATTTGCTCTATGGTTGTATGTGTGCCTAGTCTGTGTCACTTCTTTTTTATCAATAGAAATAGACACAGAGAGATAGACTGTGACTTAAGCGCATGACTTTGAAATCTTAGCACCCGGATAGTATTAAAGTAGATTTGTTTGAGCAATGTCGAACAAGTAAGGTAACGGCAGCAGTGTCTGATATCCCTAACGATTCTTTCCATTTTCGAAACAATATATCAACACAGTTAAAAATGTTGGCTTATTTTCATGATTAAATGAAAGGGAAATCTATAAGGAACAAAAGTGACAGGTTAGAATTATTTGAAAATGGTTTGGTTCATTGTGTATCTATGAATATTCACCAAAAAACTAGGAGCTCCATTTTTCAAAATGTTATTTTTTTCTCGTAAGTTTTCATAGAAAAATAAAAATTGCTGCCGTTCATGGAAAATATTTGTTCTTGTCATACATATTTGTGAACAATTTATGTTTTAAAAATAATTTAAACAATAAAGAACCCCGCACAAATCAAAGGGAAATTGGCCCTCGGTCAAATTGGCTGAAATTGTAGTATGTTGTTAAGGAAGTCGAGCTGATCAAAAGTCCCAATGAGCACAAAGCTCAAATCTTCATACTTTCCGAGTTTAAGCCGTTTCAAAAATCTTGATTCGGAAAAAATGAATTTTTGATTATATGATTTAATCGCGTAAGTCCCCCTGTTTTTCATTGTTAACACATCCCTCATCACCTTCCAGTTCCTCTTTTTTCTCTTAACCTGTCCCTCCTCTTAAAACCCTTCCTCTTTTCGAAGAAGAGGGAGTGTTTTTCAGAAAAGCCTTCTTTTCATCGTAAGTCTCCTTGTCTTCGTTCTCAACTCATCCCTCACCACTCTCTATCCCTCCCTACTTTTCAGTCACTCCCTTCTACTCACTTTCTCTTCTCTCTACAGTATGGCACTCTTTCCTCAACCCTACTCTCACTATCCCCTCCCTGTACTCTTATCGTATCATACCTCACTGCTAAGGAAGGCGGTGAACAGCGATATTTGGAATACTTTTCCGGAATACGTTAATGGGACGAAATCATGGCTTGAATATCATGTTTCGTCTGCGACATGCGTTTCATACCAAGGCAATTAGCCTACCTTCATCCGAATGATGACCCCGAAAAAGCTCAAATAGCTTTAACGCGACGAAATGCGTTTGAACATCCTCCTCAGGAACTGAACGACCAAAGTAGGGTTTGTTTGAATTGTAATAGGTCTATCACTGAGGAAATGAGATTGATGGCAGCTACTTTCTTATGTAAAATGCGACAAGGCTTGTCAGATGAATTTTTGAAAGTCATTTTCCAGTACCCTTCTAGACAACTTGCTAGTTTAGCTATAGCATCGGTTCGCCAATCATTAATGATACGATTTGTTCCTGCAAATATTGGATTTAATGCAATATCGCGAGAAGATTACATCAATGCACATGTAACTGACTTCGCTAACGTATTGTGTAATCCAAATCCAGCTGATAAAAAAGCAATTAGTTGTATTGATGGAACATATTCGTACATTAACAAAAGTACTAACTTTTGCGCTCTAAGACTATCGTTTTGTCTCCATACAGGTCGTCACTTAGTAAAACCAGCACTAATTGTTGCGCCAGATGGTTATATACTTGCGATACATGGACCATACTTCTCTGATTCAAGAAATAATGATGCTCGAATGCTGATTAACGAATTCGAAACTGATAATAATGTTATGAGACAGTGGTTTAGAGAAGGTGACATTTTTATCGTTGATCGTGGTTATCGTGATGCAGAAGCATACTTACAAGATATCGGGATTAATGTTAACATGCCACGGCTCTTGCAAGGAAAAAAGCAATTCAGCACCGAGGAAGCCAACGAATCTAGACTTGTCACAAAAACTAGGTGGGTGATTGAAACTCGGAACGGACATTTTAAGAGCATTTTCAAGTTTTTTGGTAATGTAATTATTATGCCTCATGTAGACAATCTGAAAGATTTCTATTTGATTGCTGGAGCGATATTGAACAAATATTTTCCCCTTGTTCTTATGCAAGATGACGACGAACCTCTTGCCCGAAGAATGATAGAAAAAAGCCGTGAAGCCAATTGTGCAATATTCCCAATGGTGGAGCGTCTCTACGCTTTTGAAATAAACCGTTTATGATTTGAATTATTTATTTTTATTTATTTTACGCGATCCTTTTCCAAGGTCGGGGCAACCCCTATAAAAGGC